>CAMZMU010000053.1:3668655-3911039 GCA_947311845.1 Poa pratensis | reverse complement strand
CCTCTGTTGCTCCTTCGCTCCGTCAGGCGTGTTCTGGAAAAATAGGGACCCCCGTGTAGTTTCGTCCAATTTCGAGAATATTTCCAGACTAGCTTTTCTGGAATACAAAAACATCAGAAAACAGGAACTGGCACTTCGCATCTTGTTAAATAGGTTAGTCCAAAAAATGTATAAAAGTGATATAAAGTAGATGCAAAACATGTAGCAATTGGTATAAACAAGCATGGAACATCAAAAATTATAGATACGTTTGAGACGTATCACCTTGCATGTGTTAGGTTTTGTACCTTGCTAGTGTTTGTATGTGTTGTGCTCTCTACTTACTTGTCTTGAGAAATCAAGTATGTGTATGTTGGTTTGCACACATTTACTTGTGTTGAGCCTTATTGCTTTTATTTGATATCTTATCTTGTTGGCTCTCTTTTTGAGAGATTAATGGACTATCCTATTTTGGGGGAGTGATATGCTTCGTGCGCTTCCATCCTAAATTGTGTATACATGAGGAATACCACTTAGTGTTGACATTATCTATTCTCTATGTGGTATGTCATGCTCATGAGAAATTCAAATTCTATAATGTCCATTTAATTTCTCGAGTTGGTTTTGTTTGCCTCTTGCTTTAAAGAAAATTTGGATTATCACATTATGGGGGAGTAGTAGTAATAAGCTTTGTGCATATTACAAACCTAGAAATGTGAACATGTGAGGTATTGCCACATAGAATTGATATTCTTCTTTATCTTATTCCTTTGTGGCATGTTGCTCAAACAGTCCTTTTTTTGCTTAAATCCTTTTGTCTCTCATACTTGTGGATCTTGTTTGTGATAGACGTTCTTGGTATGGCTTTCCCAAATATGTTCGCATAATCTTTGGGAAACCAATTGCTTCAAGCTACTCCTTGGAGTTGCTTTGCATTATCGCATGTTTTTTTGAAGCTATCAAGAATATCTATCCATATAAGCATGGCTTTTAATTTCTATCCTTTGCCTCATGCTTATGTTTTGTGAATATGATCTTGAATATATCCTTGCAATCCACCACCGAGAAATATCTCCATACATTACTTGTCATGTCAAGAAATAATCATATGTGTGGTAATATATATTGATCATATTTACATTGGCTCTTGCTTTGAATTGCCTTAGTTTTGATCTAACTCTCTTTTGTCTTTCTTGTATCTTTTGGATCCTTGTTGCTCTACTCAAAATTTGTTTTGTGATTTCTTGTGTTGGGAAAAGCAATGATCAAATTCTTGTGCATTGACATTCAAAAGTCATACTTCTTGATAATGCACTTCTTTGGGAAGCTATCCTACTTTGAGTGGAACATCGTTCTTAAATTGGTATTGCAACTTCTTGCCTTTCTTGAATATGACTAGTGTTTGAATATATATATGTGGAGAGTGATGATCTCATTTGTGTGCATTTTGTATTCAAATGCAAAATCATAATAATGCACACATCTTGGGGAGCAATCATATATGCTTTTTGAACACTAGTTGTCTTAGTTTGGTATTTGATCCCGATGACGTGTCTCTTGGAAGACAAACATTTTTCGTCTTGGTACCTTGTGCCATCATGAAAAGTGTAGAGGGTTTGGTTTATTCCTTGATGGTTATTTTCATCAAATTACTACTTTACTTTCATTTGGTATTTTTTTAAGTGGTATCTTCAATCATGTGTTGATCTTGGTTTTTGATATAATTTGGACAATTCTTTTTCTTGTCTCACTTGTGAGTGCTTTCTTGATTTAATTGGTGTTTTGTCCAAATTTTATCTCTTTTGTTTTGAAAGTCTTGTGCATGCATACTAACTATTTGTATATCTTATGGCAGTTATTTTCGTTGATCCAATATATAGGATAAACTCCATCAAATTTAAATGGCTAAGATGTGCATGAAATTCAATTTCATATCAATATGCACATATTTACGTGGAGTTTGTCCTATGTATGTAGTTGCTCTAATACTTGGGACCCAATGAGTTTGGGTACCATGTTGTACTTGAATTTGTTTTTAGGTACACTTGAGATGCATTGGAAGCTTGTCTCATCTATAAGGAAGGTGTTATCACCATGTGCTTATTGGAGCCAAGCTCGGATGATCGTGAACTCTTATCTTCTACATCACCAATGCTATCTCGGTAACAAGTATCTACCTCAT
This sequence comes from Poa pratensis, assembly GCA_947311845.1. NCBI lineage: Eukaryota > Viridiplantae > Streptophyta > Magnoliopsida > Poales > Poaceae > Poa > Poa pratensis. The sequence goes on along the minus strand of CAMZMU010000053.1, from coordinate 3,908,878 downwards.
GCATACTTTTCTAGCTTTCAACCTTGTGTAGGTTGTTTCATGGCATGAATCTCTTTGGTTGCAATTCTTTTGGTTCTTGCAAAACATCTTTATTGCAGAAGTGGGCAAGCCGGGATGATTACATATCAAGGGGAATATTATATAATCATTTTCATGATTCACCAATCCCAAATATGTTAATCTAGCACTTTCTACTCTATGTCTCGCTTTGCAATATTATTGTTTCTTCAAAATCATTTGCCTTTTGCGATACTTGTTATCTTTCTCGGAGCATCCCATTTATCACCTTATCCCTTGTGGATATTTTTGATGCTATGATGAGATTGTGTTGGAAGTTCTATATCCCTCTAAGATAAATTGAGCTTTGTGCTATGCTGTTAAGCAAAGATCTTATTGATGTATTTATGACTTCTCTTGGATATCATGCTCTTTACCTTTGTACCTATTTTGTGTGTACATGTTTTTTTGTGGACTTGGTGTCTACTTAGAAACTTATACACATGAGAATAGTTACATCTTTAATTGATATTCCGATTCTTAGTGACCACTCTTATTACTTTTGATTCTTTGGTGGTTTCTAAAAGGCATAAGCTTTGTTTTTCATTTGGTATACTTTTGCATCTTAATAAGCTTGTGGAGCTATTTGCTATATATTCTTTGGTGTGTGGATACGGGAAAGACACGATATGCACTATGTGCCACTCTTTTGAAAGAATATGTTGATGCTTTGGCTCATCCTTGTATTAGTTCCTAAAATTGTCTTTCTATCTCACACCCATCCTTTTATTTGCCGCTCCTTGCTCTTGTCGCAAAACATTTTATTTGTTGCAAGTTGTTTTGCTTCATTTCTCATTTATGCTCTTGCACGTGCTTGTGTTCAAAATTATCTAGGGGAGTGAGGATTCCATGTGTGTACAACATATTAAAATGAAAATCCTACTTTGTGCATGTACCTTGGGGAGTTCCCTCTTAATTATTAGAACACTTGGTTGATTTTATTATAATATCTTATGTTCTATTGGTTTTTCGAATCCTTTGATTGGTTACTTTTTTGTCGAAGTATCTTTCAATTTGCTTTTCTTTTGCAATCTTTGGATCCTCAATATAGTTTGATCTCCTTCCCAACTATTCGTCATTTGATATGTGCATTTGATTTCACTCATATTATGAGAAATGCACACATTTTGGGGGAGCTCTTACTATATTGGCCTTCTAAATTTTTCTTCCCATTTCGGAAATCGATGCCAATGAGGGAGAAGTTTAGAGGGTTTATGGGAATTTTGCTTTATGCTTTAGTTTCGTTCTTAAGCATTTTCCTTTCTTGCTCTTGCATCCTTGCTCTTTGTGTTGCATGGTTGTTTAATTCATTCATATATAAACCCTCGTAAAAGGGATTGTCATCAATTACCAAAATGGGAGAGATTGAAAGTGCATGTGTTGCCCCATGCGTGGTTTGGTAATTAATAACAATCCTTATGAACTAATGTTTGTATTGAGTTATTCTTGTAGGTTTGTCCATTGGCATCGCTGGAACTCCATGTGTTGGATTCAAGGTTGTATGCCATCAAGATCATTGATTATAATGGACATTTTGATATGATCAAGAGAGAAGAGAAGATACAAGGTTGATCAAGTCTAAGTGCAAAGAGTAGATTCAAGTTGATCAACACACAAAGCTAAATGATGTACCATGTGGGTTCTCGTGATCCAATGGTATGGTAAGAAATTGTCCATGTGGCTTTGTGTACTAACCCATGATATATGTATGTGGAGTACCTTTGTTGGGTTAGGTATCTTTCCATGAGCTCGTATCAAAAGGAAGATTTCATTTAGCTCATGGAGAATGACGTCAAGTGGTGATCGTCGTCAAGTTTGAGAAGAGCAAGTTCAAGAGAAGCATCTCGAAGAATCTTATGCTTGAAGCTTGCCACCCATTTGGAGATAATGGCCAAGTGAAGATGTGCCTAAGAGAGTCTCTACCATAGGAGTATGGGGGAGCAACATATGAGCCTTCACCAAGCAAAGCGCAATCAAGAAAGGTGGTCCACTTAAAGAGACCAAAATCGTCATCATCTGACTCAAGTGGAATGCGCAAGGCAAAGGTTATGATCTTGATAGGGTTTCTATTTTACCGGTCTCATGGTGTAGTGGGAGACCGGGTTAAAGGATAGATGGCGTACTATCAAGAGGGGCTCTAAGTGAGTAACTTGATTGCATCTTTGTGGAGAGCTCAACCTTTGCATACTTGGCATATCATATTTCTTGGTTCTTATTTGGTTTTCCTTGTTGGGTTTTGGTGCTTGTTGTGATCTTCACGACAAGCCCAAGTTCACCGAAAACGAATTTCGTATGGAAAACTTGTTGCATTTTCGGTTTTGGAGGTTTGCCGGTTATTCTTTTAAAGAGAGGCTTTACCTTTCTCCATTTGGTTTTATCCTCCCTTGTTGGACTATGATGTTTCTCTGCATGATCTTGTAAAGCTCTTCGTTGTGATTCCAACGAGCCCAAGATCATCGAAATCGGAGTCCGGATGAAAAAGATATTGCTGTTTCCGTTTTGCTGTTTCTGTCAGTTTTCAGCAGACCGGATATTCCGGCCCCAACTTGGACCGGAATATCCCCCCCCCCCCCCCAGTCTGACCAGAAAACGGCTAAGGACTAAGCGGCGCGAGCCACTGGACCAGGCCGGATTTTTGGGCCGGATTTTTTGTCAGAGGCCGGATTTTCCGGTCTAAGTGGCTGCTGCAACGACTATTTTCGTGGGAAGGGCTATAAATACCCCCTCCCCTTCTTCTACCTTGGTTAGCTCGTTTCTCTCTCTCCCACCATTGTTGACCTTGGAAAGCTTGCCCCCTCTCAATCCCTCCCATGATTCTTGCATATCTTTGAGGGAAAAGTGAGAGAGATCTAGATCTACAATTCCACCAATCAATCTCTCCTCTAAGTGAAGGGAAGTCTGTTGATCTAGATCTTGGAGTTTTATTTGTTGAGTTCTTCTTTGTTCTTCCTCTCTTCTCCCCCCATAAGCATTAGTTACTTGTGGTGGGATTTGAGAGTGAAGGATTTGAGTCTTGTGCTCTTGCCATTGCTACGTGCATCGGTTTGTGCTCTCCACGAGGATTCGTGGAAGTTGAAAGCTTGTGAACTTGTTACTCTTGGGTCTTTGGACCCTAGACGCCCGTGTGGTGGTTGAGACCCTTGGTGGTCACTTGTAGCTGTTCGGGAGCCCCCAATCCCGTTGTGGGTTGTGCCCCGGATCGTTGTTGAAAGGCTCCGGATTTCCGCCTCGAAGGATTCCGATAGTGGAAGGTGAACCAAACCTTTGTGGTGCGGTTCATCGGAGAAGAAGGTGAAACCTTTGTGGTTGTTGAACCATTGGGTTGGTTCACACTCTCCAACGAGACGTACTCCCCTAAAAAGGAGGAACTCGGGAATACATCTTTGTCTCCGCGTGCCTCGGTTATTTCTATACCCGAGCTCTTTACTTACGCACTTTACATTGTGATAGCCTTCGTGCTTGAAGTTCTTGTTGCTATCACCTTGTTGCTTGTCTTGCTTAGCATAACTTGTTGGTGCACATAGGTGAGCCTAGTATATATTTAGGTTGTTGGCTTGTTAATTTAAACATCTAGTTTTATTCCGCAATTATCAAGTCTAAACCGGAAAAGTTTTAATCGCCTATTCACCCCCTTAGGCGACATCCTTGACCCTTCAGGCACGGTCGGGTAAATCTATGCCATTGTGCTGCTAAGAGTCCCTGCCTCGAACTCTTCGATAGCACGCACGCTTGTCATGGATAGTCGAGGAGCAACCTTGGGGGCGGGATCCCGGGCCGATGGCGGTGGAGGACGAGCACGACCATCAGTCCCCTCGGTTTATTCGGTGAGTTGATGGGACGTGAGAGAGAGGGGTGGGCGATGACAATAGCGAGTGAGAGAGAGGGGTGGACAGATGATGTGTGTTCCCGCCCTTCTCCATGCGTGTAACCGTTGAACAGTTTTGCCCCACGTTGTGCTCGCCACGGCCAAACTCCACGACAACGGTGGAATCGCGCGTGTCCAGCCAGGCTCGACGCTGCTTTAATAAATGTGCTGGCTTGGCCAATAGCTCATCTAGAACATCCAAACATGCGATTATAGCTGTTGGATCTGGTATGTCCTCCTGTTGGCTACCAAACGCGCCATGATCTTTAACCTTTCTATTTTTATTATCCAAATTTATTTTAGAAGATAAATACAAATTAACACCAGCCTTTGTTTAAGTACACTTTGCATGCTGGCGAACCGAAAATAAGTGTCTTTCACCCGCAAAAAAAAAGGTCTTCGCATGAGTACAACCCCATATCTACTCGAGCAAAAATCCTACACTTACGAGCCTATGTAGGAAACTTACGGCAATATAAGTGTTGACAACCCATTACTCCGGCGACACTTTCTTTCTTCCCGAGCTCCACCCCCTCCCTTCCGTTGAGAGTCGCCTCCGCCGCCCGGGCCTTCCCGCGTCCTCCCCGCCAGATTAGCTGGTTGGAGATGGACTAGGAACGGCGCCGGTTAGGATCTGTAAAAGTAGTGTTAGATCTTTGAGTTTAGCCTTTGTGCTGGTGTTAGCCGATATGGCTTCTTCTCTTTCTTCTTGCCTGCGCTCCGACGACTCGCAGCGGCACCGGAGGCGGCTCCTTTCTCTCCTGCAGGCCGGATCTGTGGCGGATCTCTTGCAGATCGGAGGAAGAGCAAGGTGAGTTCAATAAATCCGCACGCCGTATTGCCCATCTCGCAGTGGAGTGGATTCGTCTTCTCTGGCCGGCCGTGGAGGCGAGGAGAGGAAGAAGATCTACTGCTCGGTGAAGTGGTCTGTGCTGCTTCCTGGAGTTCCTCACGCGGTGGACGAGTTCGCCGCCGCGTATCCATGGCCAAGATGGTGGCTGAAGATCAACCTCCATGGCGAAGGCTTTTTCAAGCAGGTGTCAGTGCTCGGCGACGTGAAGCCGTCAAGTGGTTCGTCCCGGCAGCTTCTCGTTTGCTGGGCGCCTGTGGTTGCTCGTCAGAAGGGAGAGTCCGAGCTTCAGAGCTTCGATGATCTCGGCGTCGGCGCCTGGAGATCGCTGGCGAGCAGTGGCAGAGGTTCCCAAGGACCTAATTGCGTTCCTTTTTCTTGTTCTTGGGTGCTTTATGTAAAATCAAAGGTCCTTTCTTCGAATTTTAGGTCCCTTAGGCTAGTATTGAAAAGGACCTTTTTGTAAATTGTTCCTGCCACGTGGTGATATAAAATTGCAGCACTGGGTCTTTGACCCCGCCCCCTTGTACAAAAAAAAAACAACCCATTTACTCCAAGAGCCCCTATATCATGCACGTGTCAACCGCGCCCGCCGATTGAAGCCTGCAGTTCATGGGCTGTATTTCCCGGCCCATTAACAGATCAGTTCTTTTTACTTTTTTATTTTTGCATCAGCTCTGCTCCCGAAAGAGAAAGGAGACTGATCTTGACGTCGGCGTCTTCAAAATCAGTTTATCTATCTGAATATATTTTTTACAAAACTGAACATTTTTAAATCTAAACAGTTTTCAAAATATAGTTTTCCAAATCCAAAACATTTCTAAGATTCTCAAATTTGAACATTTTTCTATAAAATATTTTTCATGTCTGAACGTTTTCTAAGTAGAACAATTTTTAAATCTGAATTTTTAATATTTCAATTATTTTTAATCTGAACAATTCTAAAAAACGAACAATTTTAGATTTGAATATTTTTGAAATTGAACATTTTTCAAAGCTGACCAATTTAAAATCTATAAAGTTAGAAAAAGGAAAAACATGAAAGAAAAAAGAAAAGAAAAAAGAAAAGAGAAGGAAAACAGAGAAGGAAAAGAAGAAAATAACAAAACAAAATGAAAAGACGGCCAAATGGGTCAGCCGGCAGACATCTTCGGGCGCGCGGGCAATGGGCGATATATAGGAATTGGCGATTACTGCTACTCGAGACATAGTGGTCGCGCAGACAAGCGAAGACGCGAACGTTTATTTTATCGGCCGGCCTAGAGGGAGCGATGCCACGGTAGGACTTGCTAAAAGCGGTGAATAGGGGCTCCGGTGTAGACGGGACGAGATCATGGTAGTGGAAGTGGTAGGGCCTTGAAACTGGCCGATCACGTAAGTAGTAGGCCGCCCTACGCAGAAACAAGCCCACTATGACCTTGCTGGCCAATAACCTATGTACCACCAATCCAATAACCCTATGTACCACCTAGTCGTTGTAGCCTTGTGGGGAGGTCTCATCCCACGGGTGAATCACAACACACGACTTGTCACACAGTTGTCGCGAAAAACAAAACTTGTCCCGCTGTGGGCAACTCTCCGATGGGACGGCAACGAGTGGCCTTTTCCCTTTTTTTAAAATATTCAAATATGAAAAATGAATTATCGTTTGAACTGAGAATCCAATCAAGATCTATTTTCACGGTTGTGCTAGCCGTATCGAGATTTTCAAAACTAAATCACTTGTTGATATGTTCCGGTGATTCTTTTTAAGATTTTGATGCGAGGAGTTCGAAATGAAAACGGTTCGTAATTTGTGACAAACAGTTGCCAAAATATTTCGTTTTAAAAGTTTGGTTGGAAAATTGAAACAAAAACTGCATCTCCCATCCCTCCCGTATCCTTCTCTTATATGCTCATCCACTTTTATTTTTATTGCGACACTAGCGAGTATACAGACATCGACAGGGTGTCGCGTGAATGAGAAGGGGATATTTGGTGGGACGAGAGCGTGCGCACGGTGATATTTCCAAAAGTTTCTTTTTTCTAGTAATTTTCCATACATGTGCCTCTCATACTTTCTTGGGTACAACCCACAACCTATTTTAGATCATTTAACAGTTTGCAAGGTCTTTTGGAGTGACTACTCGATCCAGGCAACACAACAATTGCTTGGTCGTAGCATGTGATTTTTTTGATAAAGAGATCTTTATTACTTAAAAGTTTTAAGTATTACACCCGGGTTCTACATAGTGCAGTGATACGTCTCAAACGTATCTATAATTTTTGATGTTCCATGCTTGTTTTATACCAATTGCTACATGTTTTGCATCTACTTTATATCACTTTTATACATTTTTTGGGATTAACCTATTAACAAGATGCCGAAGTGCCAGTTCCTGTTTTCTGCTGTTTTTGTATTCCAGAAAAGCTAGTCCGGAAATATTCTAGGAATTGGACGATACTACACAGGGGTCCCTATTTTTTCAGAACACGCCTGACGGATCGAAAGAGCAACAGAGGAGGGCCACCAGGGCCCCACACGCCACTAGGGCGCGGTTCCCCCCTCTGGCGCGCCCTAGGGTGGTGTGGGCCCCTCGGGGTCTCCAGCCGCCGCCCTTTCGCCTACTTATTCCCCCCGACGCGAAAACCCTAAGTGCCTTAGCAAATATCCACGAAAAGATCCAGAGACGCCGCCGCCGTCAACCCTAACTCGGGAGGGTTCAGAACCTCTTCCCGGCACCCTGCCGGAGAGGGGAATCGTCACCGGAGGCTTCTACATCGCCATGCCTGCCTCCGGAGTGATGCGTGAGTAGTTCATCCTTGGACTACGGGTCCATAGCAGTAGCTAGATGGTTGTCTCTCCACTTTGTGCCATCATGTTTAGATCTTGTGAGCTGCCCTACATGATCAAGATCATATTATTGTAATGCTACATGTTGTGTTTGCTGGGATCCGATGAATATTGAATACTATGTCAAGTTGATTATCAATTTATCTTATATGTTATTTAAGATCTTGCATGCTTTCCGTTACTCGTAGATGCTTTGGCCAAGTAGATGCTTGTAACTCCAAAGAGAGTATTTATGCTAGATAGTGGGTTCGTGCCTCCGTTTAATCTGGGACAGTGACAGAAAGTTCTAAGATTGTGAATGTGCTGTTGCCACTAGGGATAACCCAACGATGCTATGTCCACGGGCATATGTGTTTGTTTACATTACCCGCTTTACTTAATGCGATTATCCGTTGCTTGCAACTTAATACCAACGGGGGACTCGGATGACAACCCGGCGGTGGATTATTAGTCATAGATGCTGTTGGATAACGGTCTATGTATCTTGTCGTAATGCCCAATTAATATCATAGTAGTCAACACGTCATATATATGCATTGTCATGCGCTCACTATTTGTCAATTGCCCAGCTGTAATTTGTTCACCCAACATGTTAGTTATCTTTTATGGAGAGACACCACTAGTGAACTGTGGACCCCGGTCCATTCTTTTACACTGATTAAACAACCACAAACTGCAAACTGTTCCTTTTTCATTCTCTGCAATTTAATACTCATTTTCCACACGAGACGTTTAATCCTTTGTTTTCAGCAAGCCGGTGAGATTGACAACCTCACTGTTTCGTTGGGGCAAAATAGTTTGATTGTGTTGTGTGCAGATTCCGCGTTGGTGATCGTGTTGCGCCGTGCGGCCACCAACAACCTTCTGAAGAATTGCTGCTCCTACTGGTTCGATAACCTTGGTTTCTTTCTGAGGGAAAACTTGCTGCTGAACTGCATCATACCTACCTCTTGGGGTCTCCCAACGAGCGTGTGATTCACGCCATCATACAGTACTAAAATAAATAAAAAGACGAATATGTGACATCCGATTTGACGTGTTTTTGTCTCAACTTTTCACATCGGATGCCGATCCATTGTTTGTAGGGAAAGTTGTTGTAGATAAGGCCAAACATTGTAGCACCAATTATATATATGCAAATTGATCTAAAAATATATATGTGCAAGTTGGTTCATAGTTTATGCTTCCACTTTATATGTAAAGTTAAAATATATTCATTGGCGCGGTGTTTTTAAGCATCGTCCCGGTACCCTGCACTATGTAATGGTACTCTATATTGGCCTGCAATCAACACTACTAGTTGAATTTGGCGTGGCGTCACGCCACGCCCTTGGTGAGATTTTTTGTGCATTTTTTTTTATTCGGCCGGATGTTTGCCAAATTGGATTGTCCAAACATGTTTTTATTTTGTTATGAATAGGTAGATTTTTTTTTGACCATTTTTCATAAATTTTTGTAGAGTATTGAAATATTTAGTAGTTTGAAATGTTCAAATATGTTTGTATTTGGACGTCAATACTTAATTGAAATTAGGAAAATGCATTTGAATTTGATTCGACAATTAGGGAAAGTTTGTTCGTATGGTGTCCAAATATTGGCCAAATTGTAATGTTCAAATATATTTGTATTTTGGTATAAGTAGGTAGTGGTTTTTTTTTTTGAGCATTTTCGACATATTTTATGGAATGTCCGAATATTCGGGCAAATGTTGACCAAATTGGAATGTGCAAGCATGTTTTTTTATCTTGCTATGAATAGGTAGCATTTTTTTGAGCATTTTTGGTATATTTTATGGAATATTCGACTATTCGCTGAAATGTTGGCTAAATTGGAATGTCGAAACATGTTTTTTATTTTGTCTGCGTTCTTGAAGAGGAATTTTAGAATGAAAATCAAGCTAGTTCGAACGGTTTTCACTTTCTGGAAATTGTTGAAGTAAAATGGTGCCACTTGGCAGAAACTTAATATTTTGATAAAAAAAGTGTAAGGAAAGAATGAAATTTATGTTAATTTAGCTGGTGCGATTAAATATTATTGAGTGAAAATTGTCGCGGAAGAATTCTTTTTTTTTTAAACTACAGTGGATAACATTGTTTTGAATGTTTAGCGCGGCCGCATGGCGTGCCCGTTGTGCTCAGAAATTTTGAAGTCCGTTAGTTTTTTGTTTTTATTATTGTTTTTTCGAGCGGGAAAATAGGGAAATTATGTGGAAAACTAATACAATATATTTTGAACAATATGGGCATTTATTAGGTCATGTGTATAGTTCAAATTTGTTGTTGAATTTGAAAATTCATGTAATTTTGAGTTGTGCACAATCGGTTTTTTCGTTGTAATTTTGTTCGTGTGAAGTATGGAAATTTGTTAAATTTCGGAAATTACGATATATTTTTTGCGTTTTGTTGTGTGCAATGTTTTTCGGTTCAATCTTTGTACGGCAAGTTCGAGGATTTTGTGGAATTTCCAAAATTTTGACATATTGTTTTCATTTTTTTTGAGAATTTGTTGGGGTTGCAAAATTTGTCAAATGAGCATTTATTTATTATTTAAGTTTTTAAGGTTTGAAATAATTTGGAAAAGGTCCCACAGTAGTTGAAAATGATTATTGTGTTTTTTTTACAAATTGTTTGGAAACTGGTCTGAATTGATTTGGAGTTGTGTTTCAAAATTTACAGAAGTTTTGAAAACAGAAAAAAGGCCTGGGCCAGCCGCGCAGCAAGCAGGCCGGCCCAGCAGCCAGCCCAGCTCCGCAGCCCAGGCCCGCTGGGACGTCACACTGACGTCACCAGCGGCCGGCCTCTGCCGCGGCGGCGTGGACCTTGCCGGCGCCACAGCAGAGCGAGCTGGGATGCGCGCGTGCGTCCGCGGGACGCGCGTGGACGCGGGGCGGCCGCAGCTGGCGCCGCCTCTTCTGGGTCGCCGGAGCGGCGGCTGCGGCGTGCAGACGCGGCGGCCCGAGCGACCACGGCGGCATCGATTGCGGCGCCTCTGGGGCCTCCCGACACGTGTTCGCCGGCGAGGAGGGAGGGGAGGCGACGGCGAAGCTCGCCGTGGGCGTCGATGCGAGCGGGGAGGGCCGGAGCGGCGGAGCGGCGCGTCGGCGCCGCCGGCGATTTTCGGCGTCGCGCGCGCGAGGGGGAGGGGAGGGGGGGATTTGGTGATGTTTTGCAGGAAGGTCCTTCAATTTTTCCCGAATTGCAGTTACGTCCCTCCTAGCGTAAATGTGTGGTCTGCGGGTTGATTTGTCGATCATGGAAGGGGTTTTCTGTAAAAACGTCACGGGCATGTCATGTGGACCGTTGGATCGGCGGAGAACGGTGTGGAGCGTAACACTGTTCTTTTACTGTTCATACTGTAGCAGTACCGTGCGTCGATCGCTCACAGGTCGCGAAACGGACCATCTTTCATATAGTTAGTAATAGTAATGACACCGCTAAAGACAACGAAATGAACATTTGATACGTTCACTGATGCAGTGCTTCCAACCACCCGCTCGGTAGCCTGCACTTTGAAATGGTATTCTATATCGGCTCGCAATCAACATCTATGACATGGCTGAAGACAACGAAATGAACATTTGATACCTAAATTATTCATCGATGTGGTGTTTCAAACTACCGTCTGGTGCCCTGCGCTTTGATATGGTATTCTGTATTGGCCGGCAGTCAACATCTATGACATCTCTAAAGACAACGAAATGACCATTTGATACATAAAATTATTCATTTGTGCGGTGTTTTAAACTACCGCCCGGTGCCCTGCACTTTGATATGTTATTCTATATTGGCCGGCAATCAACATCTATAACATCGCTAAAGACAACGAAATGACCATTTGATACATAAAATTATTCATCGGTGCAGTGTTTTAAACTACCGTCCGGTGCCCTGCACTTTGATATGGTATTCTATATTGGCCGACAATCAGCATCTATGACATCGCTAAAGACAACAAAATGAACATTTGATACATTTAATTATTCATTGTTCCGGGGTGTTTCAAACCACCGCCCGGATGCATGCACTTTTAAATGGTAATCTATATCGGCTGACAAAAAGCAGCTAGCTAAAGACAACGAAATGAACATTTGATAGGCAAACTTATTCATCGATACAGTGTGTTTGCATCCACCGGGCCGGTGGCCTGCACTTTGAAATGGTATTCTATATCGGCCGGCAATCAACATTTAGGACACCGCTTAAGACAACAAATGCACATTTTTTTAAACTCAAGTGCCCAGCCACTGTTTCAATGAAAATTCAGGCGGGGATTCTTCACCTCTCCCCATGCGCATTCGAAGAAAAATACTCACAAACCCCTTGGCCATTCCGGAGAGGGAAAGATGTAGTCCACTAATACCAACAAGAAGGCACCATAAGCTAAAGCAATTTGCAGCTTAGGTGTGACCTTGGGACTGGCAATAAACTCGGCACGCGAATTGGCATATTCCGTCGGTCTCAGCTTTGTTCATTGGATGCCGATCCTCTGTAGGCATGGCAAGATGCTGAACTTAGCAGTGCAGTAAAGTTATGCAAGTTGGCTGAGGCATCCGTAATGTATATGGGGTGGTTTTTCCATAAGGTGGGTCCCATATTGCTTATAGTTAGATCTACAATGTATAAGGTGTACTTTTGCCATAAGGTGGGATCCAAATATTATGTCATGTTCCTACATGCATGAGAGAGGAGAGAGAGATACATACTTTTTTATTGCTTGTGGATGCCCCATAGGCTTATGGAAGTCCATCCATAAGCTTGTGGACAACTTTATTTTCCCCACAATGTATAAGGTGTACTATATGCATTGCCACCTAAACCTTATGGTATGGTTTTCACCACATTGCGGCTGCCTTAGTAATACGCAAAAATATTCTTTCTGCGTCGTCTCTAGCGAGGCAGCCAACTGCGATACCAGTAGCGATGCCCGGCAGCAAGAAACTCAACAGCATTTAATGACGCCGCAGATGAGATGAGACCTTGAGTCAGCCTTACACTGTTTTAATGCAACTAGATAGGTAAGTGTGCTGTGAGAAATATCGGCCGCCTTGTGTTAAGACTAGTCACAATGAGAAGTATCACATACTAATACGGAGTATCATACTCCATCCGTCCTTAAAAGAGTGTACTTATACCTTTTATAGTAAGTCAAACTTATTAACATTTAACCTATTTTGTGGGAAAATTATCAACTTTTATGGCACTTAATTAGTATAGCAAGATTCATCTTGAAATGAAGTTTGTCAATTTGATGTCATACATATTTCTATATTTCTCTATAAATTTGGTCAAAGTTTTAAAACATTGACTTAGTACAAAAGTTAGATGTACACTCTTTTAAGGACGGAGGGAGTATACTAGTATCATGCATATGATATTAGTATATGTTACTATTTTCACAATGGTTAGTAATATATGAGTGGTATCATATAACACTACATTTATTAGGTGCTAGACTCATATTGTATTGGAATCCATTATGTTACGATATCTATCTGCGATACCACTGTCATCTCTTTATTCATTAATTGCTGTGACACGTCATCATTTTGCCAACAAGACATTCACGATACCAACTATGATACCCCCATTGTGGCTAGTCTAATAGCTCATAAAGGCCATGGTAGCTCGGGCTACATGGAGCTCGTTTTTAAGAAAATTCGAATAAGCATTTTTAAGTTTCTAAAAATCGTGATTTTTTTCTAGGATGTACATATTGTCCAGATCTACAATCGTGCAAAGTTGCAAATCCAAATTCGAAGGACAATTTTCTGATCCAAACACCCAGATTCAAAATTTTAAAATCTGTCAGATTTTGTCTTTTTTCACAGACCAAAATGCAACAAATTTTAAGGTCTTAAAATTCACGCTTGTTCTTCGCGATACTATCTAGGCCTGTGATTTCTTGCACGATTTTTTGAAACTATAAAATGGCAATTTTGAATTTTTCAAAATACCGGGACAAAACACCGCTCTCGTTAATAGTCGGAAATCATCTTCTACTCGTAGGTACAGATGCACCTACTATTCAAAAAATAGAATTTTAAAATGTCAAAAAAAATCTAAATACAAATTTCGGATATAAGCCTGCATATTACATGTTTGCACAAAAAGTTCCATGGATAGGAAACGCGTCTCGTCTGCCCCTTCCACTGTTTCAAACTGTTTCAGAATGTAAGACTTTATAGGTAGGTAAATTAGCTAGTTAAAAAGGCTTAAAATGTAGAATGGAGGGAATAATATTTCGAAAAAAATCCAAACTAACATAAATCACGAACGGGGCCAAGCTACATGATGTCCTTTATATATATATATTTTTGAAATACTATTTTGAAGTTTAAAAAAAATCTGAACAAAATTCCAAGTGTAGACAATGTTGTATTCTAACAAAGAGCAACATCTCAAATGAAACTATTTTATTGTTTCGTCTACATAAAAATAACAACATCTGATAGACTTGGAAAAATTAAAATTTTGCACTGTTCACTACTTTGTCATTTCTGTGCAGCCCACAATATATGATATTTCAAGTTAAGATTTTACACGTTCGTGGAATACAACATTGCCTACACTTAGGATCTTGTTCAGATTATTAAAAAAATTCAAAATATGATTTCCATATTTGACAAAAAATGTAGCTTAGTTCCTTTTTTTAGAAGTTCGCTAGAGCGCCTTCCCAGTAGTTGGGTCTAGCACCATTTCAATGGTTAATTAGCGCCTATATCGTTGCTCACTTAAACCAAACTGATTCGTATATAGAGAGGATAAAGCTATTTGAAAAGGATAGGAAAAACTATATTGCTTTTTGCAAACCTAGCCAAACTTCAGTTAGTCAAATATTCATGTAGATGATATGTCTATCATACACTTCAGTGCCACGTATCAATACATTCAATGTATTCACCTTTTGGCTGCAACGTCTCATGTTGCATGTTTCTCTGACGACGAGTGAGGCATGAATAGTGTTACGAGCACCTTTGTCACATGAACGGACTCCATGATTTGTGTTGCTTTGTGCTATTTAAATTTACTTTGAACTAGCCTTAGGCTATCCAATTTGTGTACTATTTAAATTTTGGATAATATGTGTGTAATAGACTATAATGCAATGTAGTAGTATCATCTTAAACAATGTGAGCTAGCAAGTCGATCGGTTGACTAGCACTGTAAATACACTGATCTACTTTAACCGGTGAGGTCACCACAATCCACTAATTTAACTATTATCACAAAAATTGTAGGGTATAAGAGTTTAGGGATCTGTTTCCGGCTGAGCCCATGTGAGACGACATTTCTTTGCATTTGCAAAAAGGTTACAAACAGGTTTACAAAACGATAGTTTCGAATATCCAACCATTAGTAAGTTTGCCAATAAATTTAACTTGACAATAGTTTTTAATCAAACACCACCACTAGGCAACACAACATCAACACGCGAGACACCACGACCACCAATTGCTTGCCTTCTCTGTTGAAATGTTTCCATTCTTTTAATTTCTCACCACACTATTTCCATTGCATCCATTCCACTCGGCTCCATCATCATCACCCGGTTCTTCTCGGCAATGATTTCTGCCATCACCTTGTTCTTCTTGAGAAAAATTCTTAGCACCTCAAAGGTGGCCTTGTGCTTCTCATCTTCCTGAATTTGTTGTCACCTTGCCACTTGTCTTGTTTATCTTCTTAGCCATCTCTAATTTTACTTGCAATTGTTGAGCCACCATTTTTTCTTTTGACTTCATCATCTCATCATTTTTGTTTCTAAAGTTTGCGGCTTTGGCGTTCTTCTTTGTCGTCTCTTTATTTATTCCACCGGACATTCTTTTGTTTCTTCGCTTTGGTTCATCACTATCTTTTTCGTCCTCCCAGGTAACGAATGCTCCTTTCATCGCTGGAGCTTATTGATCTCTCAACATTTCTTACTAGGTTTAAGCATTTTCAAACAATGGTGCAGCTCAAATGGTTTGCCTTCAGATTCCGGCATTTGCTCGTATATCTCATGTGCAATGCGATCCTACATTAAAAAAAAAATGCAAGAAGGCAAGTTTGAGCACATACATAGTAAACAAGAATGCTAAATTTTTGGGACAAAATTACATAGACAAAAAAAACTCACATAGTCATCAATAGTGCAGCCACTTGGATGAGCATTCCTCGCTTGCTCCAAACAATTATTCCAACGGGTACAACATTGGATGATCTCATCATACCGACCCCAGAGAGATCTCCACGAAAGCGTCGATGGTACTGTCATGTTCCGATGAAACTCGTCCTCAATTCGTTGCCAATACTTACTTCTGTTTTGATCAATGCTCGTCACCTCATCAAGTGGCACACGCTTCCATGCACACACCAATGCAACATCCTCAGCCTTGCTGTATGCTAGTATTTTCTTAGGTTTGCTGATATTTTCCCAGTACCATAGCTACAAGTGACAATGGAATAAATGGATAAGTGTATAATATTTTCTTAGAAAGAGAAATATATTAATACTAAGTGGATATCAACACCCAGCCTCTGCAAAAACATAGCGTTAAGAGCTAGTCGAGACATTATGGTCTTTTTCGATAAAGAGAATATATTAATACCAAGTATATATCAATTACGCCCAGTCTTTGCAAACAACATAATGTCAAGAGCTAGTAGTATATGATCTAATCTTAGTAAGTTAGGATAGTACTGAATAATGTTGTATAAACATACCTGAAGTAAAACCAAGTTCCCCTCAATGTTTCCTTTTCCAGCCTTGTACCTCTTTAAACTATCCTTGAGGTGGTGTAGAGTTAGGCTTGCCCAGTTTACTGTTTTTATTTGTTCCACATTTTCGAGAAGGCTTAGGTAATCACTGCTAACAATTCTTTGTGTTGTTGGGCATAAAAGCATACCAATTGTGTACAACAACACTGTCCTTATGAAATGCTGGTCACTGTCTTTATTGTTGCTCAGATAATCCTCGAAAGTATCTAAACGGATCGTCCCATTTTTTATTTTGTGCGATCTCAATAGAGCTAAGTTCTTCACCTTAGTAAGTTCAACAATAGCATTTCCTTTTGATGGAATGCCCATCAGACGACCAACATCTTCTATGCTGATCTGGACCATAGATCCTTCAATGTTGAACGCTTCTGACTTAGCGACATAAGCTTCAGCAAGCCGCTTGCACAACTCATGATCAATTTTGACACCTTTCATCTTGAGCAAGTCTCCAAATCCTACATTTTCCAGGGCTTGTCGCTGATCTGAATTGAATTTCTTAATTTGGTTGAGATATTTAACTGGAGAACAACCCTGTGTTTCCTGCAAAGTTTGATGAAAACAATGCTCAAGAAGACTTCCATACTTTCGGATACTTAAATGTAATAAGGACCTACGAAGCTACGACAAGAAAGCAAATCCCAGAAAACCCACACATATGAATCAGGAAGCTGCGTATACATATATAGTACAGTCGGATGTAAGAATGGCACGCAATTGTTAGTCTTTTAACCGATACGGAGTATTAAAATAAATATCACGCAAACAGGATGAAGATACTTGCTTATTTTAGTCGACTTCAGTAGTCCCTTTTATTTTGTGTCTTGTTGGGCTGAGGCTGCGTCTCTTTATCTTCGTGTATTCTGAGATGTAATATGGATATTTGACACAACTCTTAAAACTAAGTAATAAATGGCAGTGATGCATCGCTTGATGGAGAGGTCGGGTTTTCCCTTTTCGAAAAAAAAAACTTGCTTATTTTAGAAAACATGGATAATGAGTTGTTTGAGGAGTAAAATGAAGTACCTGCTCATCTGTATTCTTTTCGATGTCTTCTTTACGCACTTCATCTATGACAAGTTCTGCCTCACTGCTGCGGTTCTGTATTGCCGTATTAATGGCCTTCTCTATGTCTTGCACCACCCGACTACTGGCGTTGAAGCATATTATTTCAACATGTATATTTTTCAGGGAAGAAGACAGGCTCTCCAATCCAAAATTAAAGTCTTGACAAAACTCTTTGGTAAGTGACGCTTGAAACGAAAGATGAAGCGTTTGGAGTTTTTCAAGACATCCCAATTCAAATATCATACCCAAAGCACTACTCACAAAGCGGAAAGTTGTTAGGTTTATGAACCCTTTTCCAAATTTGCCATCTGGGGCATGTTTTGATGTCAGGAAGAGAGAGACAAGAGAAGCCAACTGCCCGAGCATATCAATGATCGTCTGTGACAGCTTGTGGACCTCGATGGATAAAGAGGAGAGATTCGTAAGTTTGGAAATCCATATTGGCAAATCCATGAATGTGCTGTGCCTGATCACAAGCTCTTGGAGGCGTGGATTAGGAGTTGTCGGTTCAGCATCCAACTTCTCCAGAAAATCCAGGGAGCGAGAAATAAAAATGGATAGACATTGGATCTGTTGACTGCCCAGCGTACGCAGATATGTGAACAGTTGTGTGTCACAAGTATCATCCCATGACCATATGACAATCTTAAGAACCCTCAAGGCACGCAGCTTACCTAGCTCTTCCAGCAACTTACCCCTACTGATATTGATATCTCCTAGCACTTCTAGAGCTTCCATTTTTCCAATTGCATCTGGTATCTTTGTGTGCCAATTTAAAAGCAAACATTTCAATTTCCTAGCCAAAGCAATACTATCTGGTAATTCTTTCACTCTAGTTGCCCTTAAATCCAGGGTCTGCAAAAAAACTAGAGAGCCAATTTCTTTTGGGATTTGAGTAATGCAATCACCTCCCAGTACCAGATATTTCAAAATAACCAAACGCTCGATACCTTTGAGATGATCATGCTTCAAAGAGGCGCAGCCCCCTAAATCCAAAACACTCAAGTTGTCAAACTTTGAGAGGGACATACCACCCGTTTCCGGATGAAACGGGTTAGCATCCCCAAATACAACAAGTGACCTCAGCCGGGACAATGGGTCTTGTGGTGACTGGATATTATTTCCCTGGAAGGATAGCTGGTCGAGCAATTTTGGCAAAGGTGTGACTTGCTGCCCATCTACTACAGTAATAGAGTTTTCTTCAGATGAAAAGGAGGCAATCGAACGATGCACCTCGTCATCGTGTAGTCGGGCAGCTGAAAATGGCTCCTGTGGAGACTGGGTAATATTTCCCTGGATGGATAGCCGGTGGATGAATGCTGCTGGCAAAGGTTTGACTTGCTGCACATCTACCACCACAAGGGAGTTTTCTTCAGCTGACAAGGAGGCGATCGAACGACGCACCTCATCATCTTGCAGTCGGACAGATCGAGGCTTACCGCCAGCATCAAACTCTATTGCTACCAGAAATTTTCTTTCTATGAGTTGCTTGATATAACTCTGTCCTTGGTCCCACAAATTCTCTGTTTCTCCCGGGATGAATCCCTCCGCAATCCATCCCCGTAACAAGCTGTCTGTACTGATTTCATGGCCCTTTTGAAACATGCTTAAAAACATCAAGCAAGGTTTCAGAGGGCGAGGTACATTGGACATAGACAGACCTTCCTCGACGTTTTTTTGAGCTCGAGTTCCTCCTACCCTTGGCGGACAAAAGGTACATGTACACCAGTGTTAGTGTTTACAACTGTGTCCCCGTCCTCTGGTGCTTTGCCACCCAACAAACTACTGTTGGTTGCATGAATAATGACCGATGGGATACCACTCCTTGGTATGTTTGCCAATTGGGGTGGCCAGTTGTCTCTAGAGCCACTAGTTATCCTTTTCTTTAACATCTTCTTGGACGCAATATCAGAATGGGATTTAAAACGATAAATGATACCACAAGCATATCTAGCAACAAAAACTTTGCGGCTTGTCATCAAAATCACGCTCAAATTGCTAGCATCCGCCAGAGCAGACTTGATGATTTCCCATGGCTTATTGTCACACATATTATCAAACACAATGAAGCACCTAGCATAAAAATGTATCCAAATGTTATAAGCTAAAAGTAACGAATTTCATGAAATATTCATGCCCGGAAAGTACAGAAAAAAGAAGACCCGCGTGTAGACATGTATTATGGAAACTCGATATAATATGTATCTTCGGTTTAAATATGTTGTACATATATGTTGAAAGTTTATGTTTTTTTAAACAAAGAAATGTATATGTTGCACTAAACGAAAGCATGTAAGCAAATGATGCATATTTTCATATTTACATAAGCAAGTGATGAATCAGCCAGATTATTTCCCATGATCCCATCATACATGCTCTGAGAGTAGTAGACTAGACACTTGATATTATAATTTATCAAAAGCTAGTATATACATGACAAATTGAGCTCCTAAGTAAATTTACATCCCAAGTAATATGATACTATATACGCTATAATAATTAGAATTCATACCTCTTATCCTTTAGGGCTTTCCGGATCTCATCAACGGTCTCGTCAATGGTAGATCCGAAACTGGCATCGCCTTGTGGGGTTATCTGAGAGAGTATGTTTCGCAAAATATTTTTTATGTCAGGCTTAGTAGCCACCGTGACCCAAGCGGAACACTCGAATCGTGGCATAAGCCTTTTGTACACCTTGTCAGCAAGAGTGGTTTTGCCAACACCAGGCCTTCCAAGAATTGAGACCACCTTGAGCTGCGGGTTGGATGTGCCCCCCTCGTCCGTGAGGATACTAACAAGCTTCTCCACTCGACTTTGCCTGCTGACGATCGTAACATTGGTGTATCTAGGAGATGAGGCCTTTGAACTCGGTGTTTGCTCCTTGGCCGGTGAGCTGTCCAGGACGCTAAGCTTGCCAACCACTGGATCCCCCTGGTCACAGAGCTCCCCGGCAACAGGGCCAACAGGATTGTCGGCAACCATGGTGTATCCAGGAGATGAGGCCTTTGAACTCGGTGTCTGCACCCTGGCCGGTGTACCATCCAGGTCGCTAAGCTTCCCTACCACTGGATCGTCCTGGTCACAGTGCTCCCCGGCAACAGGGCCAACTATGTCCCCGTCCTCTTGTGCCTTGCCACCTAGCGAACCTTGAAGGAGGCTGTCTGGAGCTCGAGTTTCTCCTACCATTGGCGGGACAGAAGGTACTTGTACGCAAGCGCTAGTGTCTAAAATTGTGTCCCCGTCCTCTGGTGCCTTACGAACTAGTGAACTTTGGGTTCCTCCTACCTTTGGTGGGACAGAAGGTACTTGTCCAATAGTGTCAGAATCTACAACTGTGTCCCCATCCTCTGGAGCCTTGCCACCTGAGGAACCTTGCAGGAGCGTCTCTGGAGCTGGAGTTCCTCCTACCCTTGGGGGGACAGAAGGTACATGTACACTAGTGTAAGTGTCCACAACTGTGTCCCCGTCCTCTGGTGCATTGCCACCTAGTGAAATTTGTAGGAGGGTCCCTGGAGCTGTAGTTCCTCCTACCCTTGGCAAAATAGAAGCTACTCGTGCACCATTGTCAGTGTCTACAACCATGAGCCCGTCTTCTGGTCCCTTGCAACCTGGGGAACCTTGCAGGAAGGTGTCTAGAGAAAGTAATTGTACGACAGTGTTAGTGTCTACAAATGTGTCCCCGTCCTCTGGTGACTTGCCACCCAGCAAACTACTGTTCGTTGCATGAATATTGACCGATGTGATAGCACTCCTTGGTATGCTTGCCAATTGGGGTGGCCAGTTGTCTCTAGAGCCACTAGCTATCCTTTTCTTTAACAACTTCTTGGACGCAATATCAGAATGGGATTTTAAACGATAAATGATACCACAAGCATATCTAGCAACAAAAACTTTGCGGCTTGTCATCAAAATCGCGCTCAAATTGCTAACATCAACCAAAGCAGACTTGATGATTTCCCACGGCTTAATGTCACACATATTATCAAACACAATGAAGCACCTAGCATAAAAATGTATCCAAATGTTATAAAGCTAAAAGTAACGACTTTGATGAAACATCCATCCCCGGAAAGTACCCAAAAAAGAAGACCCGTGTGCAGACATGTATTATGCTAACTCAATATAATATGTATCTTCAGTTTAAATATATTGTGCATATGTTGAAATGTCTATGTTGCGCTGGACGAAAGCATGTAAGCAAATGATGCATATTTTCATATTTACTAAGCAAGTGATGAATCAGCCAGATTATTTCCAATGATCCCATCATACATGCTCTGAGAGCAGCAGACACTTGTTATTAGAATTTATAAAAAGCTAGTGTATGTTCATATATATACATAGGTTAAATGCTCTCCTGGGTGTAGTTACAGCCACGTCTAATATACTCTCATACGAAAGTATTTATAATACTTTATCAGTTTAGTTATGTTCATAGACTATATCTAATATATCTCAAAATAAGTTTCATGAAAAAATTGCAAGTGTGCTTATATTTCACACTATATACTTGAAATACCGTTATATTTGTACATACTACCAAAAAAACGGTATATATACTACTTCGATATATTGTATACTACATGAACATACTACCCGGTATGATAGATATTGCATATATTGTGTGAACATACATAAGAATAATTACACTTGGGAGTAGCATACATGACAAATTGAGCTCCTAGGTAAATTTATTTCCAAAGTAATATGATACGCTGTAATGGTTAGAATTCATACCTCTTATCCTTTAGGGCTTTCCGAATCTCATCAATGGTCTCGTCAATGGTAGATCCGAAACTGGCATCACCTTGTGGGGTTATCTGAGAAAGCATGTTTCGCAAAATAGTTTTTACGTCAGGCTTAGTAGCCACCGTGACCCAAGCGGAACACTCGAATCGCGGCATAAGCCTTTTGTACACCTTGTCAGCAAGAGTGGTTTTGCCAACACCAGGCCTTCCAAGAATTGAGGCTACCTTGAGTTGCGGGTTGGATGTGCCCCCCTCGTCCGTGAGAATACTAACAAGCTTCTCCACTCGGATTTGCCTGCTGACGGCCTTTGAACTTGGTGTCTGCTCCCTGGCCGGTGAGCCGTCCAAGACGTTAAGCTTCCCAACCACTAGATCCTCCTGGTCACAGAGCTCCCCGGCAACAGGGCCAACAGGATTATCGGCAACCATGGTGTATCCAGGAGATGAGGCCTTTGAACTCGGTGTCTGCACCCTGGCCAGTGAGCTGTCCAGGTCGCTAAGCATCCCTACCACTGGATCGTCCTGGTCACAGTGCTCCCCGGCAACAGGGCCATCAGGATTGTCGGCAGCCATGGTGTATCCAGGAACTGAGGCCTTTGAACCAAGGTCTTGCTCTGAACTCGGTGACTTCTCCCTTACCACTAGGTCGCTTAGCTTCCCGATCAACTGATTCAGTTTGTCGCTGGGGACTTTGAAGTCGGAGGCAAATTGACGCGAAGCCTTGTAGATCTGAGTCTTGTACTTGCATTTGGCCATGATGTCTTTCCTGTCCGCGGCAGTTGCATCATCAGCCTTAGACTGACGAGCCCACAGCTGACGAGCCCGGAACTTCTCCACTACTTGCTCGATGTGGTAGATCACGTCCCTTGCTTCCTTGTTCCAACTCTCCATAGGCTGATTTTTCACTATGCCCAGGCCATCCTGTATACTTGCCAGCCTCTTCTTGAGAGAATCCACCTCTTCCCTCACCCTCTTGTGCACCAGCTCCTCCAGCTTGGGGAGGAGGTGGTCGATGATGTCCGCCGCCGGAGGATCCATCTGGATTCTACTTTTTGCTGTTCTGAAGGTGGCAGGTTTTGTTTCAATGGGAATGGCTGAGTTTCTTGACGACACATTACAAGGCGCATACGGCTTGTGGCCGGCGAGACCGGAAAAAAAATCTACACCTTGAGGGTTGCATTTCCCCCCTAAAAAGACTTGAACGTCGCATAAAAACAAATTTAGAGCATCTCCAGTCACCCCCCGAGTCTAAATTGCCCTTTTTTGCACCAGTTTGGGCCTTTGTTTAATCCGGCGCTTCAAGACCGGGGCAGCTGGGGGCGTCACGGAGAGAAAAAACACGCGAAACAACGTGAGCTCTTCCTGTCAGCGTCTAGACAAAAAAGGAGCAAACAAAACGAATACTCGTGCCGCTCAACCTTTCTCCGGCGAGCGTCTGACACATCCAATCGCTGGGCACGCGGCATAGTAATGGCGCGCCACCGCTCCGCCTTCTTGGCTTCCTCGCCGCTATAAAATCCCACCCCCACCCCCCCCATCTCGTCGTGGTAGAGCACACTTCACTCTCGCTCTCTCTCACCTTCCTCTCCATCTCGCCCACTTCAATCCGAAGCCATGGCAGAGCAGTTTCCCATCCACGGCGCGGGGCCAAAGGCTTCAGCCGTTGTTGGCTGCATGACTGGGAGGCGGGGTACCCGGCACCCCCGACATACGCGTCCCCGGAAATTGGAGGCTGAGCGCTTGTAGGCTGCCAGTGCTGCCGGTGCCGGGGGGGGGGGGGGGGGGGGGGGGGGGCGCAGACCGCGTCGCCGAGATCCAGTTCGTGCTCGGTGGGCTCACTGACGAGCAGCGCTAGGATCCGCGTTGGGACCCCGCCAATCACACCTTCTGAACGACGTACTTCCAGGAGCGGCGCCAACGGGAATTGGAGGCGCATGACCGCCCGATCGGCAAGTCTTTTGGCTGGAAAAACTCCGGCAACCGGCGGCTCTGGTGGGGTGCACCAGGGCACATGCTAACTGCCGTCCTTGAACACATCGACGGCGGAAACCAACTGCGGGTCACTATGCTGCCGCGTCAGCCCACCGTCCGGTGGCTCATTCTCCTCCTCATCGGGGTCGCGCTAGTCGTCCATGCCACGCTCGTCGTACTCTCCGGGCCGAGCAGTGGCACGGTGATGACGTTGGAACAGGTCCCAGCTGTGCCTAGTCGCGCCGCTCAGCGATGAAGATGGCGGCGACTACACGACGTTCTACAACCAGCTCGACATCTAGTTCAAATTATGTCTTCATTTTCAGTCTACTATGTAATCCGTCTAAAATATATATGAATTTCACCTGTATATTGAAATTCGTCTAAATTTTCTTAATTTGTATCTAAATTATAAGTTTGTTTAAATGTTGTGCCTACTGTTTTGGGTTTCACAACTTAAAAATGACAACACCCAATACGATAAATAACATCGACACCTAGGCGGCTATTTTAGGGCTCCTTTGATTCAAATAAACTTCATACGAATTCTTGTAGAATTTTATCTCACAAAAACTTTTTCTTTGTCATAAGAATTCTAACATCCACTCCAAGCTCGTTGTACAATTCCTTTGATGAAATCAAACAAACTTTGATACAAACCAAATCCTATATAATTGGAGTGAACATGATATAGCGATACTATATTATTCCTATTCATATGTCTTTACTATCCTACGAATCAAACAAGCCCATAGAGCATCTCCACTTGGGACGCACAAACGGTCAAATGCCTTTGGGGTGTGCCACAGATTTTCGCTCCCACTCGCGGCACCCAACTTTGTTTTCTGTCCGGCGCAGCCCATTTTTTGTCCGACACGTCCAATCCACGCCCTACGCTTGGGGAATCGATCGGCTGCGTCGGAATAAACGAAACGCGTCGCCACGTCGGCCTCCGACGCACGGGCCACGCCTGTGTCACTGAGACGTCAAGGCCGGTCAGCTGAATTAATGGCGGACGGCGTCTCGATTTCCTAGCCGGGCACAACGCTGCTCCGCTGCTCCTCTTGATACGTCTCAAACGTATCTATAATTTTTTATGTTCCATGCTTGTTTTATACCAATTGCTACATGTTTTGCATCTACTTTATATCACTTTTATACATTTTTTGGAACTAACCTATTAACAAGATGCCGAAGTGCCAGTTCCTGTTTTCTGCTGTTTTTGTATTCCAGAAAAGCTAGTCTGAAAATATTCTCGGAATTGGACGAAACTACACGGGGGTCCCTATTTTTCCAGAACACGCCTGAAGGACCGAATGAGCAACGGAGAGGAGCCAGGAGGGCCCCACACGCACCTAGGGCGCGGGCCCCCCTCTGCCGCGCCCTAGGGTGGTGTGGGCCCCTCGGGGGTCTCCAACCGCCGCCCTTTCGCCTACTTATTCCCCACGACGCGAAAACCCTAAGTGACTGAGCAAATATCCACGAAAAGTTCCAGAGACGCCGCCGCCGTCAACCCTAGATCGGGAGGGTTCATAACCTCTTCCCGGCACCCTGCCGGAGAGGGGAATCGTCACCGGAGGCTTCTACATCGCCATGCCTGCCTCCGGAGTGATGCGTGAGTAGTTCATCCTTGGACTACGGGTCCATAGCAGTAGCTAGATGGTTGTCTCTCCATTTTGTGCCATCATGTTTAGATCTTGTGAGCTGCCCTACATGATCAAGATCATATTATTGTAATGCTACATGTTGTGTTTGCTGGAATCCGATGAATATTGAATACTATGTCAAGTTGATTATCAATCTATCTTATATGTTATTTAAGATCTTGCATGCTTTCCGTTACTCGTAGATGCTTTGGCGAAGTAGATGCTTGTAACTCCAAGAGAGAGTATTTATGCTAGATAGTGGGTTCATGCCTCCATTTAATCTGGGACAGTGACAGAAAGTTCTAAGGTTGCGGATGTGCTGTTGCCACTAGGGATAACCTAACGATGCTATGTCCACGGGCATATGTGTTTGTTTACATTACGCGCTTTACCTAATGCAATTATCCGTTGCTTGCAACTTAATACCAACGGGGGACTCGGATGACAACCCGGCGGTGGATTATTAGTCATAGATGCTGTTGGATAACGGTCTATGTATCTTGTCGTAATGCCCAATTAAATATCATAGTAGTCATCATGTCATGTATATGCATTGTCATGCGCTCACTATTTGTCAATTGCCCAGCTGTAATTTGTTCACCCAACATGTTAGTTATCTTTTATGGAGAGACACCACTAGTGAACTGTGGACCCCGGTCCATTCTTTTACACTGATTAAACAACCACAAACTGCAAACTGTTCCTTTTTCATTCTCTGCAATTAAACATCATTGTCCACACCATACGTTTAATCCTTTGTTTTTAGCAAGCCGGTGAGATTGACAACCTCACTGTTTCGTTGGGGCAAAATAGTTTGATTGTGTTGTGTGCAGGTTCCTGATACGTCTCAAACGTATCTATAATTTTTCATGTTCCATGCTTGTTTTATACCAATTGCTACATGTTTTGCATCTACTTTATATCACTTTTATACATTTTTTGGGACTAACCTATTAACAAGATGCCGAAGTGTCAGTTCCTGTTTTCTGCTGTTTTTGTATTCCAGAAAAGTTAGTCTGGAAATATTCTCGGAATTGGACGAAACTACACGGGGGTCCCTATTTTTCCAGAACAAGCCTGACGGAGCGAAGGAGCAACAGAGGAGGGCCACCAGGGCTCCACACGCCACTACGGTGCGGTTCCCCCCTCTGACGCGCCCTAGGGTGGTGTGGGCCCCTCAGGGGTCTCCAGCCGCCGCCCTTTCGCCTACTTATTCCCGCCGACGCGAAAACCCTAAGGGCCTGAGCAAATATCCACGAAAAGGTCCAGAAACGCCGTCGCCGTCAACCCTAGCTCGGGAGGGTTCAGAACCTCTTCCCGGCACCCTGCCGGAGAGGGGAATCGTCACCGGAGGCTTCTACATCGCCATGCCTGCCTCCGGAGTGATGCGTGAGTAGTTCATCCTTGGACTACGGGTCCATAGCAGTAGCTAGATGGTTGTCTCTCCACTTTGTGTCATCATGTTTAGATCTTGTGAGCTGCCCTACATAATCAAGATCATATTATTGTAATGCTACATGTTGTATTTGCTGGGATCCGATTAATATTGAATACTATGTCAAGTTGATTATCAATTTATTTTATATGTTATTTAAGATCTTGCATGCTTTCCGTTACTCGTAGATGCTTTGGCCAAGTAGATGCTTGTAACTCCAAGAGAGAGTATTTATGCTAGATAGTGGGTTCATGCCTCCGTTTAATCTGGGACAGTGACAGAAAGTTCTAAGGTTGTGGATGTGCTGTTGCCACTAGGGATAACCCAACGATGCTATGTCCACGGGCATATGTGTTTGTTTACATTACGCGCTTTACTTAATGCAATTATCCGTTGCTTGCAACTTAATACCAATGGGGGACTCGGATGACAACCCGGCGGTGGATTATTAGTCATAGATGCTGTTGGATAACGGTCTATGTATCTTGTCGTAATGCCCAATTAAATATCATAGTAGTCAACATGTCATATATATACATTGTCATGCGCTCACTATTTGTCAATTGTCCAGCTGTAATTTGTTCACCCAACATGTTAGTTATCTTTTATGGAGAGACACCACTAGTGATCTGTGGACCCCGGTCCGTTCTTTTACACTGATTAAACAACCACAAACTGCAAACTGTTCCTTTTTCATTCTCTGCAATTTAATACTCATTTTCCACACGAGACGTTTAATCTTTTGTTTTCAGCAAGCCGGTGAGATTGACAACCTCACTGTTTCGTTGGGGCAAAGTACTTTGATTGTGTTGTGTGTAGGTTCCGCGTTGGTGATCGTGTTGCGCCGTGCGGCCACCAACAACCTTCTGAAGAGTTGCTGCTCCTACTGGTTCGATAACCTTGGTTTCTTTCTGAGGGAAAACTTGCTGCTGAACTGCATCATACCTTCCTCTTGGGGTCTCCCAACGAGCGTGTGATTCACGCCATCAGTTCCGCGTTGGTGTTCGAGTAACGGCGCCACCAACAACCTTCTGAAGAGTTGCTGCTCCTACTGGTTCGATAATCTTGGTTTCTTTCTGAGGGAAAACTTGCTGCTGAACTGCATCATACCTTCCTCTTGGGGTCTCCCAACGAGCGTGTGATTCACGTCATCACCTCTCTGCACCGACAAAGCATCTGCGTCACAACCGCGTCAATGCAGGCGAGTGCGCCTTTTGAAGCGTCGCCGTAAATGGCGTGGCAGGCGGACGTTGGCTGGCCGGAGTTAAGGTGTGCTAACCGTTTTCCTCTCCCCGGCCGCTATATAGGGCGGGTTCCGTTCGTTGTCTCCACCACAGCACCACTCTGCACCACCGACCATGGAGCACCCTTGACAGACGAGGAACGTGCGCGGCGCAGGCCCACAGGACGCGCTGCAGTGAGTGTGCGATCCTCAAGGCAATGTGTAATGCCCGCCTTTGCGGTAGCCGGCCGGCGCCGAACGACCACAAGGCGGGCACATCCGCTCCTCCGCTTCCTCCGTCTCCCTCACCGAGGGACTTGCTCACGGAAACCGAGGCGCGGGAGCTCGTCCGCACCAACATAATCGGTGTCGGCGCAATGCTGCCTCCCCGAGGGATGGGCGGTGAACCCGGCGCACGTATCGGTGGCTCCTCGGCTAATCGTTCAGGAGCGCCTCCACTACACCGAGAGGAGCCAGCAGAACCTGCCGCCGGAGCTGATCGACGACCCTCGGTACGCCCCGAACTCGGCGTACTGGGATGAGCAGGTCGACTGGGAGCACACCTACCGCCTCACCTCCTTCTTCGACAACGAGCCGCCTACGAGCTGTTTCAACTCCGACGACGACGTCCTCACCAACACCTCTGATGAGGACTTCGCCGCCGGCATGGAGAGGGAGAGGGTCCACTACGAGGCGCGACGCGAAAGAGAAGAAGGCCGCGTGCATCCTCCTCCGCCGCAACCACAACAAGAGGCGGAGGAAGTTGATGGTGATGATGATGGCTCCGAGGACTGGCCGTCACCGGAGTGAGACCCAGGCCACATGCAGCTCGCCATTGTGGCGGACATAGCCGCCATCGCCGTCGAGCGTCCTCCGCCGCTGACTACCACCATCGGCTACCTCTACTGCCTCTGCTCCGACTGCCGCTAGGCTCCCCTGGCTGACGCCGCGCTGGCGGGCTCCTGCTCGAACTGCCGGTGCCCGGCGTGCTAGCCTACCAATTAGGGTTTCAGTTGCTAAATTTATCTACTTTCGTCTTTACCCGAATTATTCGTAGTTTGAATAAAATTTATCTGAAATTTAGCTACTTTTATTTTTAAATATAGAATTTAAAATAAAATTGGGTGCCGTGAGTGAGGAGCGACGACGCCAAGACCATCCAGACGACGTTGAAATAACACATCTGAAAGGTAACTGTTTGAGCGAGTGGAGATGCTCTTAGAACCGGAAAATAGCCTCGGATCCGAATGGCTAGAGATGCCTGTACCAATAATTGCTAGTAGTATAATCAAAACGGCCATAACAAGTTGCCATTTTAAATAGCAAGCTGGTCGGTAGTCTTCCCAACCGCTCCATGTGGCTAGCTGGCGAGCATGACCAGCTGTACAACTGACAACCGACTTCGTAAACTGTGTGTGCGTGGGAGAGAGATCCATACAAGTGCGATCTACCCAATTTTTATTATTTTTATTTTTTAGAAAAGTAGCTCAGCCCCAGGCACAGGCGAGTCCAATAGACAGGATTCAACAGGCTGAAGCCAGCCCTCCAAAAAGTGAAAAAAATAATTTACTACTACTATTAATATGGTCTCAGCCAATTAGCTCAACGCTCAGGTCATTGACTAACCTCCAGCCCACACAATTCTCACCATCACACAGCACACTCCGCACAGACACGCACAGCGCACATGTCAAATAATTGTGCTAATTTGGACGGATTGCATTGGGTTGGGATTTAGAGGCTTTTTGCAATAGCATCACTAAGGGCTCTTTGATTCATAGGATTGTCAAAAGATTTGCATAGGATTGGTATAATTTTTTCTTTGAACCCGTTTGATTCATAGGATCATTTCGCATAGGAAAAATTCCTATAGGAACCTTGTAGTACAAAGTTCTTAGGAAAATAACATGAGGTCTAACATCATAGAAAAATTCTTTCACCACAATCAAACAAACTTTCTCTTCCCATAGGATTGAACTAGACATACCATTCCATTCCTATAAAATTCCTATTCCTACACTTTTCCTATCCTAGGAATCAAAGAAGCCCTAAGAAGCAATGTCAAATATCATTGGTTTCGTCTTTTTTTTATCGTTGCTTCTCTAGTACTTGATGTATTGTGAATTGTATGCTTTTGACCTAAAACTTTGTGGCATCGTCGATGATTTGTCTTAAACAATTTCATGTCTAATGTCTTAGATAATGACTATTTCTTTGAGACAAACTTAATCTTTTGATAACATGCGTACCCCTTCGCCTCCGTGAGCCGGGAGAGGTGATTAGCGTTTCCTGTCTCCCATCGGCGGTCGTCGATCGGCCCCGCCTCTGTGGCCTTTGCGCCATGTAGGTGCGGTGGATCTCGGCCCTCGTCAGCGAGAGGGCTCTGTTTTTCTGGTTTTACTGTTCAGCTTTGCTGGGGCGCCGCTCTTTTGGTCGCGGCGGAGCTTCTTGCAATAATGTCTCCCCAGTTTCAGCCCCATCTCGGCGGCGATGTCGAGAAGATTGTGGGAGTGGTGTGGTTCTCGAGAACTTATTTTGGCGGTGGCGTTCCACAGATCGTCATGGACCTTCATCGTCGGTTCATCCTTCTTCTTTGGTTCCGAAACGGATGTGATCTTTTTGACCCGTTCGACGACTTTCTGTCCGCATACAACAACGTGAGACCGGCTCTGGGAGGAGCGGCAGCGGCGGCGCACCGTCGACGCGGTCTGGAGTTTGAATATGAAGGGCAATTCAAGGATCTCGTTGTAATTTTCGTTTTTATTGAAGTGTTTTATTCAGTTCGGTGTTTCTTTTAATGTCAGGGTCCTTTTTGCAAAAAATGGCTATTTTTTTTTGCAGAAATAGCGTTGTAGTTTACTCGGTGTTAAATTTGAGCCCACCCTCCATTTAATTCCTGGACTCGCCGTTGGCCCCAGCCTAGCTGTCTGTCCATCTACAAAGACGAGCAATGGCAGACCCCTTCTCCCGTAGTCCACTCGATCCCGCACAAACAACCAAGCAATAGAGAGCCACACATGGATATCACGACGGGGGCCATAGGCAGCCTGCTACCCAAGCTGGCCGAGCTCCTTCAGGAGGGATACAAGCTGCCGAATGGCGTGAGGCAAGACATCCAGCATATCTCCCATGAGATGATGAGTTTCCAAGCAGTGCTCCACAGGTTGGGGGAGGTGCCGCTGTATCAGCAAGACCAGGGAGTCAGGATTTAGGCTGTCGAAGTCAGGGAGCTATCCTACGGCTTAGAAGATGATGTTGATAGCTTCCTGATGGGTCTAGAGGGGTCCAAGCCAGCCAACTTCAAGGGTAACATGAAGAAGTTCGCCAATATGTTCAAGGGCAAGACACACGGAGTGTTTGCTGACGCGATCAAAGCCAGAAAGGCCCGACTCATTGATGTTGGAGAAGAACTCTCTAGAACCAGCTAATACGAGACGCACAAGAGAGACTTACCATACTTGTATACAATTGTAATCGTGTTGTACATGTACTCTTGCATATAAATATATGACAGACCGAGGCGTGCGGTAAGCAGCCCGGATTCACAATTTACATGGTATCAGAGACCAGCCGATCTTCTTCCTCCTCCAAATCCTAAATATCTCCGATCTACAACCCTAGCCCTTCCCAATCCACCAGCCTCGCCGCACCATGACGGCCGATGAGCTCAAGAAACTCGAAGAAGAACTGAAGCAACGCGAGTCTCCCCTCCAAACTCGCCAGGCCGAACTTGACCGCCGTTCCGCCGAGATGGGCAAAGCCCCAGACGCCACACAATCTGTCCCAAACCCCTCCTCCTACGTCGCCTCTATCAAAACCCACGTCCCTATCACCCTTGATCTTCAGGACTCGAACTATGCAAAGTGGCGGGAGCTGTTTCTCGTCGCTCTCGGTCGTTATGGCCTCTCCAATAGCCAGAGCATTCTTCCTCAGCATGGTGGCGTCGTGGCGCCCTCTTCCGGCCGTGGTGCCGGCTCTAGCAGCAGCGACCCACGCTCTCCCGCTTTCCACGCCACCGGGCCCTACAACAACTCTAGTCGTGGTGGTGGCAACGACGGCCGACACGGATGCGGCGGTGGCCGCGGACGCGGTCGCGACAATCCGTGGATGTTCAACCCATGGACCGGCCTTCCGACTCGAGCTCAACAGCAGCAGCAGCATACTCCCGCCCAGCCTTGGGAGTCTCGCTGGCAGGCCCCCACCGCCGGTGTCCTTGGCCCGTCTCCTGGCCCCTCACCGTTCCAAGCATACACAGCGTACGGCTCCCCAAACACTAGCAACAACAACAGCATAGTCCCGGCATCATCAGTCGGCCACCCAGGAGGACAGCTACAGCAGCAGATTGATCCAGCTCTTCAGAACTTGCAGATTCCAGGCAACGAGTGGTTTATGGACACTGGTGCGTCGTCCCACATGGCATCCGATCATGGTACACTCTCCTCTGTTACTCCCTCTACCTCTCAAAATATTTTTGTCGGCAACGGCGCCTCTCTTCCTGTCACGCACATTGGTTCTTCCATGTTTCCTTCTTCCTCTAAATCTTTCCATCTCCGCAATATTCTAGTCGTTCCCCAAATTATTAAAAATCTTATATCCGTTCGTCAATTCACCACTGATAACCTTTGCTCCATTGAGTTTGATCCGTTTGGTTTCTCTGTGAAGGACCTTCTTTCCAAAACCGTGATTCTTCGATGCAATAGTTCTGGCCCTCTCTACCCACTATGCAGCTCCAGTCAAGCCCAAGCTCTTCTTGCCGCCACCTCCAACGATCTATGGCATCGTCGCCTCGGACATCCTGGCCATCACACCATGTCACGTCTTCATCACCTTCAACATGTTCCATCCAGCAAACCGTCCTCTACATTATGTCATGCTTGTCAACTAGGTCGTCATGTTAGGTTACCTTTTTATCCGTCAGTATCGTCCACTGTTAAACCTTTTCAATTGTTGCATTGCGATCTTTGGACCTCACCAATACCTAGTACTTCGGGATTTTGTTACTACCTTATTATTGTGGACGATTTTACTCACTATTTTTGGAGTTTTCCTTTACGTAAAAAATCTGATGTACATGCCACCCTTCTTGCCTTTCATGCCTACGCCAACACCCAATTCACCTTACCCATCCTAGCTATTCAATGTGACAATGGCCGTGAATTCGACAACACTAAGGTAGATTCCTTTTGCGCTCAACATGGCATTCTTCTTCGATTTTCTTGTCCCTACACCTCCCAACAAAATGGCAAAGCTGAGCGTGCCATCCGGACCACTAACAATGTCATCCGTACCCTTTTAATCCAAGCTTCCATGCCTCCATCCCTGTGGGCTGAGGCTCCCACACCGCCACTTTTCTTATAAATATTCGCCCAACTTCCGCCAAATCTTTTTCAACACCATATGAACTTCTTCATGCTACTCCACCACCATACAAAATTTTACGCGTCTTTGGTTGTCTTTGTTATCCAAATACTCTCGCAACCTCACCTAACAAACTATCCCCTCGTTCCACTAAATGTGTATTTCTAGGATATCCAACTCGCCACAAAGGTTATCGATGTCTTGATCTTACCACTCGTCGTATCATTATCTCCCGTCATGTAATTTTTGATGAACACACCTTTCCGTATGCTCCTGACTCGCCATCACCATCCCAACCTACCCCTAATATAGACATCTTTGATCCCGTACCACCCATTTTATCGTCCCCAACTCGCCAGCCCAATGCAACCTCGCAGCAGCAATCCACCGCACCAAATTTTGCTGCGGCAGAGAACTCTGCCGCACCACAATCCCCTGCCGGCGCCCATTCTCCTCCACCTTCACCGCCTTCGCCACCCTCGCCCGCGTCAGCCTCACCCGAGCCACCTCCTATACCTCAAACCAATATACCTGAGCCCTTTATTCATCGAACTCGATCCACCACCGGTCGCCTGCCACCCCCTATTGATCGGTTAAATCTTTCTGCCATCGTTTCCTCTCCACTCCTGCACAACTATCTCATAGCCCTTCGAGATCCTAATTGGCGTGCTGCCATGCAGGAAGAGTTCGATGCTCTCACTCTCAATCGCACTTGGACACTTGTTCCTCCTCCTCCCAATGCTAACATAGTTACTGGCAAATGGATATTTCGTCATAAGTTTAATTCCGATGGATCTCTCTCTCGTCACAAAGCTCGATGGGTTGTTCGAGGTTTCTCTCAACAACCCGGTGTCGATTTCGATGAAACATTTAGCCCTGTTGTCAAACCTGCCACTATTCGTCTAGTCTTGTCTATTTCTATTTCTAAAAATTGGCCTATTCATCAACTCGATGTTAAAAATGCTTTTCTTCACGGCTATCTTGATGAAGTTGTCTACAGCCAACAGCCCTCCGGGTTTGTTGATCCGCTATATCCCAATCATGTTTGTCGTCTCCTAAAATCTCTCTACGGCCTAAAACATGCCCCTCATGCATGGTTTCAACGTTTCTCCTCCTTCGCTCGCACTCTTGGGTTTACTGAATCTAAATCCGATGCTTCTTTATTTATCCTTCGTCGGGGCACTAACACTGCTTATCTTCTTCTTTATGTTGACGACATCATATTAACAGCCTCTACTCCTACTTTTCTCACTACCATAACTACATCACTCAGTAAAGAATTTGCAATGAAGGATCTCGGCCCTCTTCATCACTTTCTCGGTATCTCTGTCACTCGTACATCCACTAGCCTACATCTCTCACAACGACAATACCTTCTTGATGTTCTTTCTCGTGCCGGCATGCCTGACTGTCATCCTGTGGCTACTCCCATTGACACCAAGTCTAAACTCTCTTCTCTCGTTGGTTCTCCTGTTTCCGATCCTTCTCTCTACAGCAGTCTCGTCGGGGCGCTTCAATACGCCACTCTCACTCGCCCTGAAATCGCTTATGCGGTTCAACAAGTTTGTCTACATATGCATGATCCTCGTGAGCCCCATTTTTCTCTCATAAAACGCATTCTTCGCTATCTTAAAGGAACCTTAGATCATGGTCTTGTTCTTCATCGTTCTTCTTCTACATCTCTTGTGGCCTATTCGGATGCTGATTGGGCCGGCTGCCCAGACACCAGGCGCTCTACGTCAGGATACTGCATGTATTATGGGGACAATTTGATTAGCTGGTCATCTCGCCGTCAGACGACTGTCTCTCGTTCCAGTGCAGAAGCTGAATATCGTGCAGTTGCTACCGCGGTTGCTGAGTCATGTTGGGTTCGACAGCTATTACAGGAGCTCCTCTGTCCAATTTCGACAGCGACGATTGTCTATTGTGACAATGTTAGTGCAGTTTATCTCTCGGCTAACCCTGTTCATCATCGACGGACCAAACACATAGAGCTTGACATTCACTTTGTCAGGGAGAAAGTAGCTCTTGGTGCCGTTCGGGTTCTCCATGTCCCCTCATCGTCACAGTTCGCTGATATTTTCACGATGGGATTGCCTACGGCCTTGTTTCGAGAATTTCGGTCCAGTCTTCACGTCGATGCTCTCCCTAGTTCAGACTGCGGGGGCGTGTTGGAGAAGAACTCTCTAGAACCAGCTAATACAAGACGCACAAGACAAGGAAGCTGAGACTTACCATACTTGTATACAATTGTAATCGTGTTGTACATGTACTCTTGCATATAAATATATGACAGACCGAGGCGTGCGGTAAGCAGCCCGGATTCACAATTTACAATTGATTTAGCCGAAAGACGTGACAAGTTCATGGCCTACGATCATGTTGCTTCTCGAGCTGCTGTGACCGTCGACCCTCGCCTATCGACTCTGTACAAAAATCGTGCAGATGTCATTGGCATTGAAGAGTCAAGCGAAGATCTAATCAAGAAGATTATGTATGAGGATGATTATTCTTCCGAGCGACCGGTCAAGATACTCTCCATCTTTGGATGCATGGGACTTGGCAAGACAACTCTTGCCAAAGCAGTGTACGACAAGATTAGAAGTGACTTCGATTCATCGATTGCCAGGGTTTTGTTTCAATGGGTCCTCGACCTGACCTGAACAAAATTTTGAGCGATCTACTATCTGAACTAGACGTAGGGAGGCACCAGAATGCCAGATTACTTGATGAAAAACAGCTTATCGATAAACTTCGGGAGCTGCTTCGGAACAAGAGGTACGTCCCACATACACCATAAGGTTTCTTTGAGCGCACATATATATAGGTCATGTAGATCTAGGTTCATATGCCAAGTCCTAGCTCAACACAGCAAAAGAGAGGTGCATATTTTATTTTATTTCGAAGAAAAAAAATTAGTTTATTTTTGTATAAATGGAAATCATCTAATTTATAACGGGAGGGAGTGAAACACAAAGTAGGTTGAATCATATCACAAAGAGGTGCATATTCGGAAAATAGTGAATCATGAGTTGTTCGCATGGACACTTCCACACCTCCGAGCATATATAGTCCTTATACAGTTTTGTACTTCCAAATTAGATGATTTTCCTTTATATAAAATTAGATATATCTAGACATGTTACATGTAGATACGTCTATTTTTGTATAAATAGAAATCATCTAATTTAGAACGGGAGGGAGTGAAACACAAAGTAGGTTGAATCATATCACAACTTGAATGTGACTTGTGACCCCACTTAACGACAATTCACCCCCGTGTTGTCCCCTGCGTGGTGATTCAGGGGGTCTAACCCTAACGCCGCCGCAAGGCCTCACCTACGCTCTTCCGCCGCTGCTGTCGCTGGCTTCGGTCACGGTGTCAGCGGCCCCCTATTCTCGATGGGGTGGGGGACCTCTGTTCGTCTCCCATGATGGGGGAGCTAGAGCTCCGGGATGACATGCCCGATTCTTCGAGGTGTTGGCGACGCTTATGTGGCGTGGTCATGGTGCGATGGATTTTGGCAAGAATGACACACCCTTGTCTCATCTTTGGCGCTCGGTTGCACATCAAGGGAGGCACAAGGCAGTGGCATGTGGCGTCGAGCTGGAAAACATATGATCTAGCATGGAGCGGTCGTTCCTGACCTTCTAGCATGGTTGGTGCTTGGCTATGCTCGTCGTCTCCATGTGGTGCGGTTGGCACGGTGTGGCTGCGCTGACTCTTACCAGGTCTGGTTCGAATAAAGGAGGTAAGGTGGAGGCTCTAATGATTTTCCTCGCCAATTTGTCGATGTCCCTCCGGGTGGCCATCCTTAATCTGGCCACAGATGAGTTCCGGATTTCTTCATTGACAATTTTCATGGATTGGCGCATTGTGCTCCTGGGACTGTAGATTGATAGGGTCCGGTCGTGCGCGTCCAGAACTATTAGCTCGTTACGCTTCAAGTGGGTGTGTCGTGAAACTCCGCTTCCTGTTGACATCATTGTACATGTGGACTCCTGTGATTTTCATGGTGTTAGCAAAGGCGAGGAATGTCAAGACGACTATGATTGGAAGACTAGAATCGTGAGCGCGGGTCTTGGATGCGATGAAGACATTGCTTCACATGCTATTGTGCGGGCATGGCTGTGGGATGATATTCGTGTCCGAACCGCACATGTGATACATGTGAGCCTAGTGATTGTTCTTTTGCAGCAGCGGCCTCGGGAAGTGGGGGCGGCAGCACTGAGAATTGCGGTTTTGGTGGTGCTCCTCGAGTACCAAGTCATGTTTTTCAGGGTGAAAACAAAAGGTCTGGCCTTTATTGGTTGTACCTGGCAACGACCTTGTTATAGGTATTGTTCTGGGAAACTCGGTCTTTCTCCAAGGTGAAAACCTAGTATATTCGGTCGTGCCAGGACAATACTTGTGCATTGTATTCTTCTTAGAGGCACTGCTTTTGGAGATGCTCTGTAATTGTAGTCAGGGTGCTATCTCCGGTGGTGGTTCGAGTGTTGCTACTGTGAGTGATTGAATATCGTGGTGGAGTCTTTTTTTTAATCTTTTTTACATGACTGTGTGCATCATAGATGTCTTCGGGCATCTTATTGGTGGAAAAACTGGGTGTAATTGATATCTTCGCGATATTAATATATTTTATTTATTAAAAACAATTACATGTTCCTGGGTGTCGTTTTGGTATAACCTACTTCTCGATGTACCATTTTACTTTATTTGAAATTGAACTAAACTTCATCAAATCTGGTGATTTTGTTATCGAAATAAAGCCACTCAAACATCTGGTTGCCTGAAACATTCTGGCAATCTATTATATACTAAAAGCAAAATGAGTTAGTTTTCGAGACACCACGTTAAGCCACATCATCAGAATTATTTTCGGTTGTTAGATCTAAAATTAGTGGCTGTGATTTTAAATAACAACCATGGGATTCACCATGGGATTCACGTAACAAATATGTCACACATGTACCAATTAGTGCAACGTGTTGGGTCCAACACGTACCACACGTTAGTTTTTTTTCCTGGGCTAACCACGCCCAACACGTACCACACGTTATTTTTTTTCCTGGGCCAACCACGCATAGTCCTAATGCAGTAACGCGTTAGTCTTTTTTTTTGGCAAACCGCAATTAATTCACATGCGGACCAAAGGAAAGAGTCCAGGTGCCTGTCATGCAACGGCTGAACAGTACCATTAAGTCTGGGTGCTACATGTATATTTTGCCCAGCTCTTGGTACCCCACAAAGCAATGCATGAGAAACTGAGAAGCAAATTCGTTTTAAGCACTGAACGAAGCATATCTTAACGGCACATCAGAGCAGATTGTGTTCAGTCTGAATAGAATTTGCCTTCTCTAACACACGGGTGCACTGCCAATAAATCATTTTCTATCAACGACAGGGCATCTTTCTCAAGAGTAAGCAAATATTGGAACAAAAAATCCCAAAATTATTTTTCATGTAAACTCGACTTCTCCTAGACTGAATTTGTATCAACAAAAGATACTTTTCAAGAGATTTGAGCTTGATGCAAAGTTACTTTTATAAACATAGTGAAGGTGAATCGCTATAAAACATAAATGAATAACCCAAAATTTGCTGTAAGAAAATGCTAAACACATGAAAGTCAAACCGGAAGTGTTGTTTCCAGTAGCTAATTAATAAGTATGAGTAACCAGTAAGGACATACCATTAGGAGGGAAACAATAAGTGGTGCATCATCATAGTTGCAAGTAGTTAAATCTCACACGATTTTTAAAGTGTCAAATTGTATATACCATAATTAACTCTTTTTAGGAGTATAATGCTGGGCATGCCATACTTTCTCCATATGGACTTGCAAGAAATGCTAGAGAGCCATATAGCAACAGAGCCACGTTAGCGAGCATACCACAATTGATCTAGGGACGTTTAGTTTCGTTGGTATCCTCAAGACAACATACCTACCTATACAAATATCTTGGTAAGAAAAAATAAATCAACAAATATTATTATTTCTTATCAATATATACAAACGAAATGTGAAAGTTATATCTCTTAATTCTGTGTAATATAATATCATGTATCTTACAATTATGAATGAGAGGGAAAATTGTCAACTTAAGATGAAAACTAATATTACTTCTTACGAAACACTAAAGACGATGCCCTCGCATTTGCGAGGGCCGCCATGCTAGTTTTATGAAAACTAATAGACATATAGATGCACATTGTATAAAAATATCAGATTTATTACATGCTCCTCTATGAAATTATAATTATAAATCATGCACGTAACAACTATGTTGTAGATTTAAGCAAACTTTGTGCTGGAGCTGATTTTTTTATTCAAATAGAGAGCAAAGCAAAACAAACTCTTTTCATTTTTATTTTGTTTAAGTAAAATGTTTTAATGATAAAAGTTTTACAAAGGTTCCATCGGGATGAGCAACACATCCTGACGATTGATCCCAACATCTCCAACGCTCACCCTTCTCGTTTACTTTTAAAGCTTAATATTTATAAAAACTTTAACTATTTAGAAACAGTAGACAAACATTTGGTGGATACCATGCTCTAAGGAGTGTTTAAGCCAATCAAGATTATCCACAAACTGAACCAAGGAATACAGAAATCAAACCTTCTGACTATGTATTGAAATTTTATACTTGAATGAATTACAATAGAAAAGATGAG
Source organism: Poa pratensis (assembly GCA_947311845.1). Classification (NCBI taxonomy): domain Eukaryota; kingdom Viridiplantae; phylum Streptophyta; class Magnoliopsida; order Poales; family Poaceae; genus Poa; species Poa pratensis. The sequence goes on along the minus strand of CAMZMU010000053.1, from coordinate 3,868,396 downwards.
TCCAATACATATCTAAAGTAGGTGCTTGAACTTAGGAGAAACTAGAAACATGCCCCGCGCGTTGTGGCGGCAATCTCTTTCAAAATATGTTATAAAATTAAAGAGTTCATGGAATATAAATTTCTTTACACAAAATATGGAATATGTCAGAATTGTTGGAAGACTAAATTTAATTGATGTGATAATTTTCTTGTATTTGATGATTAAAAATGGGTGACGTGGATAATTGTATGCTTGAAAGCTAGATGACATGGATATACTACATGCAAAATATATTGTTATTAGTGGGATGACATGGACAATTAATTGGCTATAGTAGTGGATGATGTGGATAGTTCGCATGTTGAGATAGAAAATCATAAATGAACTTAGTGGGGTTTTGCTTTATAAGAGGTATAGATATCTAAAGTAGGTGGCTGAACTTAGGAGACCAAATACCTATCGCTGGTACAACGGGTAAGATAGTTTGGATACTAACTTTACATACAAGGTAACCTTTTTTCTAAAAAATAATATATTAATTTCAGGCAGATATTAGGTACATCCGACTTGTGTAGCAACTCACGACCACGATCCACTCAATACATCGAGGATGCACCTAGCCAGATCGATCCACCATTGCCAGATCGATCCACTTTAGATATTAAGTATTAGGAACACAATAATGCATAAAACAACACCAACCACTGTCCTGACAACAACGGGTGGCGAGAAGGTTATCCAAGCGCATGCCTAAAAGAAAGCAATGGCACAAAAATGTCACCATTGCCAGGTCGATCCACTTAAAGACTAGAACATGAGGTTTCACCCCACGAGAAGAAAAGAGAAAATTCCATACAATGCCATGAGCAAGATACCGGTGTCAAAACACCGTCATTGTTTGATATAACTGAGGAATGTGATATATGCCAATTATCATGGACGCGCCATGATTGGACCCCTTGACAACAAATATGCATAAGCCAAATATGCACAAGGCCCATGCGTGACAACCATGGAACGTGATATTTCAAAACATTTTCATGTCAAATGTTGGGACTTCCAACCAATGGTCACACAAGACAATTCCATAGTGATCAATGCCATGTGAGAAAATTTGGTGCCCATATGAATTTGTTGACGGGCGAGGATGAGACTGTCATGCACCACTGGAACCCTTCGGCGGAGCCATATCGAGTTCGCCATCAGCAGACGACGAAATAACTTCCGTTGTCGAGACGCATAGGGAGAACATACCAACCCCAATCTAGAGGTTGCAACAGCATGAGGCTGCAAGCCTGCAATACCCTACCTCAGATTGGCGCACAACCGCGTACTGCAAGTCGAAGTAAGCTCCTCCATGGATGGTGTTTCCATCTTTGATCCTTTTGTCACCGCTGCACCTGTTGCCGCTACCGTTCCAGCCCACATCCATAAGCAGTTAGGCACCTACCACTCTGCCCTCAGAGTTGCCGCAGCCATGCCACCACCAAAAGGCTCTAGCGTTGCCGTTCGGGTTTCCGAGCTTCGCCAAGCGCAATGTCGTCAAGTGGCACATGTCGCAGTAGCTCGGAGGTCCCCGTAGAGGGAGTAAACGAGGGCCTGCCGCCATAGAAGAGGCGACGGGTAGAGTATCGCTCATGCTACCCCCTAGGAGCGGAGTGAGCATCCTGGGGTAATAGAAATTGGGTATTATATAAGGTCATACATCATTAAAACCGAACTATACATATTTCTAACACTGAATCTATCGTTGCTTCCCTTTTTTTTTATCTTAACATGTTCAGTAATCTTGCATCTTATATTCATTATAAAAAAATTCAAACTCATCAGGTTTCATGGCCGTTTTTGCATTGGCTGTTCTTTTTTACTTTGTATAAGTCTCTTTATACTTATAATGTCTTTAATTTATTTTATTAGGAATCTTATATCTAACTGCATCTTGACTGTGTTGTAGAAATTCTACTACTTTTAATATTATAATAGATGGATGATAGATGAATGCATGCTTCTTGTTTTTCTTATAAACTCTAGAAAACTGTACTAATTTTCGGAATTTCTATCATGATGGTAGGTACTTAATCGTGGTTGATGATATATGGGATTCACAAACATGGAAAATTATCAAGTTCGCTTTCGGGGATCATGCACATAGAAGTTCGGTAATCATGACTACAAGGAATTTTGCAGTCGCACAAACAGCTGGAGAGGTTTACAAGCTGAAACCACTTTCTCATGAGAACTCTGAAATATTGTTCTATAAGAGGTTAGTTGGTGGTATACACACAATACCTGATGAGTTTCGTGAGATAACAGAATCAGTTTTAAAGAAATGTGATTGTATACCATTGGCTATCATTACAATGGCAAGTTTGTTGGTGGGTACACCATTGCAAGAATGGTCCCGAGTATACAACTCTGTTGGTTTTGGGCACAGAGATGATATGGATCTGGAAAACACAAGAAATATATCTTTGATGAGCTATTATGATTTACCTAGTCATCTAAGGACTTGCCTTGTGCATTTGACCATATTTACAGAAGGTTATATGATTAGGAAGGATACTTTGATATGGAAGTGGATAGCCCAAGGTTTCGTCGGTGACCAACAGGGATTAGGGCTGTTTGTGCTAGGAGAGAATTTTCTCAACGAGCTTATAAATAGAAGCTTGGTCCAACCAGTAGAGATTCCCCATAGTGGGATCATAATTGGTTGTCGTGTCAATGTTATGGTGCTTGACATGATATATTTCTTGTCAAGAAAAGAAAACTTTGTTACCATACTAGACAGGCACAAGCAGGATACATCTGACATGCATCAAGCACGTCTAGTAGCGATCCAAAATAGTGTTGTAGAGAAGGGATTTGTACAGGAGAATGAAATGCTGGCTAACCAACATGTGACTATGTGAGGTCCTTTAATGTCAGCAAGTGTGAATTTCAGATGATGCCATCCCTTGCAAGCTTTAAACTTGTACGAGTCCTAGCTTTGGAAGATTGTGCATCTATAGGTGGCATTCATCACCTTGAACATATTAAGGAATTAGTTCTGTTGAGGTACCTCGGCCTATTGAACACACCTATTTGTGAGCTCCCAGAAGGAATAGAGAAACTAGGGTTTTTGGAGACACTGGACCTGAGGCAAACAAAAATAGAAAAATTGCCACATGGAATTTTTCTGCTAAGACGACTTATGTGCTTGCGTACTGGCAACAGATCCATAACGGTACCAGATGGGATGGGCAACCTGGCATCACTAGAAGAGCTACAGTTGAGTGATGTAGCCGGTTCAAAGAGCTTGGCAAGCTCAAGAGGTTGAGGGATCTGAAAGTTTGTATTCGTTTATCAAATGAAAGGGTGGAGAGAGATTTGGTGTATTCTCTTGGCGATCTGCAGAAAATTGAAATCCTACATCTTGATGGGGGACTATGGATTGATGAATCTTGTTGGCAGGGCTACGTACCCTCTATATATCTCCGCCATGTTTTCCTTGGGATGAAATTTATCCGACTGCCGGCTTGGATCAATCCCGTATTTCTGCCAATGCTATCTCATTTATCAGTGGACGTAAGCGTTGTGGAGGAGGAAGATCTATTCAACCTTGGGAGTTTGCCAAACCTCCTTTCTCTCAGCCTAGTTGGGGATTACGTATCATTACCTGACATTATGCGCGGTCACGCATTCCCCAGGTTGAAGTACTGCTACACATCTAGAACGGTAAGGTTTGTGAAGGGAGCAGCTCCAGATCTTGAGTCCATCAGTTTCAATGTCCAAATGTGGGGCTCGAAAGGTCTCTCTCCTCCTTCCCCCACTCGCGAAAACTAGGGTTCCTCCATCCGCGCCGCCAGGCCCGCCGCGCCGCCGGCCACCTCCTCCCCCGCATCCCCTCCCCCACCCTGTTCCCCTTCCTCCCGGGCTCCTCGCGCGGGGGGCTCCGGAGGCACCCCATACTCCAGGCGAAGACCTCCGTCTCCGGGCCACCTTGGCCGCTGCCGCTGCCGGCGCCGGCGGCGGTGGCGGCGCCTTGGCCGGCAAAGACGGCGGGGCTGTAGGCGGACCTCGACGGTCTTCTCCTCGCGCGGGGACGAGGGCCTTCGGAGGTCGCGCATGGCGGCGCTGCAGAGCTCGTCGGCGCGCGGCGGTCGTCAAGGCGGAGGTGGAGGCAACCGGTGTGGTGGGCTGTGGAGGAGGTTGTGGAGGTGCGGCGGCAGCTCCTAGCGTTGATGGCGGCAGCGCACGGGCGTGCCCAATCTAGGCCGCGAGGGCTGGATCTGGGGCCGGGTCGTGCCCGATGCAAGGTTGGCGGGGCAGCGGTGAGCTGCTTTTTGCGGCCTGGGCGTCGCGACGCATTTGCTGGAGCTGCCATGTTGCGGCCTGCGGGAGATGAATGGCGCCATTTTTGGTGTTGCATCCTCCTGAGGGTGGTTGGCATCCATGGCGTTGTGGTGGACATGCGGCGGAGATGGTGGTGATTGGAGGGAGAGGAATGGCGGCGTTGCGGTGTTGCATCCTCGGTTGGGAGATGAATGGTCTACGGGCGTTGCATCCTCGAGGAGACGAATGGCGCCGGCGTGGATTGCATCCTCCCAATTGCGAGACGAATGGCATGGTAGCGGGCGTTGCATCCTCCGTCCAGTAGGAGTCGAGGAAGATAGGCGGGCAACACGTCGTGCTTGCTGGGAGGTGCGTGTGGCCGTGGAGGCAGAAGTTGCGGTGTGGCTTGGTGGGCTGACCAGATCCTTTGGTTTGGGATTGGTGGGTGAGAATACCGGTGAAAACCGTACTCCGGCTATGTCCGGAGTCGTCGATGGTGGCGCCTTCGAGCGTCATTCCTTTCTTGGAGGCATCGATGTAGCTATTCCCACCTGCCTTCCCTAACATGCTCCAGGGGAAACCCTAGGTCTAGTCTTCTAGATCGGACGGCGGCGGCGCTACCTGGCGTCACTTTCTCTCTTGGGGGCGCCGTTTAGGAGGTGGATACGGTTAGAAAGACTCGTGGTTTTGTGGTGGTGTGGTGTGTGTTGTTCGCCGAAAGGCACCATTTGTATGGTTTTTGGGTTCGGTTTCCCTTATAAACTGGACCAACCTTCTATCTATTCAATGAATTTAGCAGTTCTCCTGCTAACTTTTAAAATGTGGGGCTCGAAGGATGGCAGATTTGACCTTGACTTTAGTAGCTTGTTGGACCACTCTCAGCTTCAGGAAGTCAGAGTTGAAATCTTCTACACGGAAGCCCATGTTGAGGAGGTGGATGCCGAGGAGGCAGCCCTCCGCGACGTTGTCCGCCAACATCCGAACAGACCCACCCTTGCTATTCGCAAATGGATATCGTCTGTCTCTGAGGTAGTTTCTGACTTCTGACAATTGTACAGCATTTTGTAGAGTACAATTAGCTACCCCTCTTTCCTGTCAATTCGCCTAATCAATCGTGCTGCTTGCTTTCTTTCTCCAGCAATATGGCTCCCACTACGATGTCGATGGTAATGAATACTACGACGACTACGAGATAGACAGCGATCATGAATACTATGATGTCGAAGAATGAGAAGAACCCGATTTCAAGCTGACAAACCACAAGGTAACAACTTACACCTTCCATGTCAAAATAGTCTATCCTGGAATTGTTTAGACAAATTAGCAGGCATTGAAGGGTACTACTACTCATCCATGCAAACGTTAGTTACAAAATGTGCTTACCATTAAACTTCCAACGGGACCCCCCAAGTTACACTCTTGCTAACCTGATGCTCCATATAGTCCACACAACAGCTGACTAGGCCAGTTAAGAGCATCTCCGAAAACAGTGTGATGTAAAATAGACATCACTAAACTGCGCCTCTTTTATCCTCTCGCTCGCTACTGTAGCAGACGATAAGAAGGCGAGCTCGCGTTCCCCACCGCGCCGCCGGCCAGGCCGGTGGTTCCTTCCCTCTCCGCCGGCCGCCTCGGCGGCGGGAGAGTGGGGAACCCCGGTCCTGTGTCTCCGGCTAGTTAGGTGTAGATTAGGTGTGAGTGCCCTGCTGGCGGCGTCGAGGACGGTGGCGGTGCTGTCGGCGTTTTTGGGCGTGGTCCTCCCCCTCCCTTCCCCGTTCCGGCCTTGTGGTCGGGGAGGTTGTGGAGGTTTCCGTCGGGCGCAGTTCCCCGTTTGTGCTTCTCTGGCTGGCTGTGGCAGCGAGGGGAGGAGCCGGCGGTGTTCTGTGATCCGTTTTTGGTGGTTCTGCAGGTGGTGGTCTTCTTCTTCGGCGTCTTTGCTCTGGCCAGCCTCGGTGGTGAGGGGAGCAGCTTCTGCCGGAGCTTGGGCGGTGCGTCTGGTGGGCCTAGACGGCGTCGCGTCGGCTGGAAGAAGGGTGGAGTTGGGGGGAGGTTGCTGTGGCCGTGTCCGTTCAGCGACATCTTATTCCGTCGCTCGGCGGCGGATGACCCTTGCGGCCGTCTACGACTTGTGGTGGCTCCTCTTCGCCGGCGGCTGGTGGTACGGCAGCGTCGGCGGCGTCTAGGTTTCTCGGGAGAGCGGTGGTGGATCTGATTGTGATCTTTCCGGGAAGTCCAGGGTGCTTTGTGCTAATTACAGGGTTCTTTTGTGTTTTTCTTTTCTTTCGTGGACCTTGTTGTAATTTGCACTCAGTTTCCTGTTTATGAATCAGATCCTTTTCCTCAAAAAAAAAAAATAGACATCACTAAAAACGTGAATTTTACATAACCGAAAGTGTAGAATTCCAACAGGTGATGTATTTTAGGCGCGAGGATTCCATTAAGTGATGTATTTTAATCACTTGATCACTCAAACTTCTTCGTTGATCTCGATATCGACGTCACCTCTTCCACCACTAGTGGAGACGGTGACATGTAGCCATGGCTGCGTCACCGCCTCATCCCTTCTGCATTGTGACCTTCTTCTTCCAACTCCCTCTTCTTCCACGGGCGGCGGAGGTGGAGGCGGCGACGGGAGGGGCATCCACCTCCTCTCCCACACTCGGCGGGAGGGGCGTCCACCTCCTCTTCCATGAATGGTGGGATGGGCGTCCACCTCCTCTTCCACGACTGGCGGGAGGCGACGACAACAGCGGCTGGGCGGGAGGGTCGCGCTGGCAGTGGGAATGGGGCCAAGGACGGGTGCGACGGTGGCTGGGAGGGTGGGCGGCGTCAGCGGAGGCGGCAGATCGCTAGCGGGCGGTCGATCGCGGGAGGAGCGCGAGCGAGATGAGTGTTGAGATTAGCGGTCACACGCGCTCACGGCTGCATGCATTTAGAGCACGACCATTGGTGGTGTTATTTACATCACTAGAGTCATTTTTTACATCACACGAAAATATACATCACGGTATGCTTTTGGAGACCACTTTTTAGCCCCTGGTGATGTAAAAAGCGGTTAAACCTTATTTTGCATCACCTATTAGAGATGTTCCAATGCCCAAACTTCAGAATGTAGATTAAAGAAGCTCGTCGTCGCAAGCAAAGGTCCTACTTTTGGTTGATTGTTGGGCCCATTCAACGTTGTTGTGTTGGTTGTAATAGGTTAGGCGAGTTTTTTTTGCGGTAAGTGGTCATTTGCTTGTGAGTTGTTCGCTTGTGGTTGTGGTGGAGTTCTGTTATATCTGTTTTTTCCCGCTTTTTCGTCAATTAAACTGACAACTCTCTTTCTTCTTAATTAAGAGATTGGGGGCAAAACTTTGCCACAGTTTTAAATGAAATATGTAGACTAATTGAAGAAAAAACAGGGCCTATAATGTAAATTATTTTGCCACGGAGGGAATATGCAGTACCCGCCTGTTATGTAATACATTTGCTCTTGAAAAGATGGGCTTTTTCCAAGTCAAACAATGTAAAATTTGACAAATTCATAAAAGCAATCAAGAACTTTTTTTTTTTGAAACGAAGGCAAAAGCTTTGCCTTATTCATTTATTAAGAAGAAGGTGTCCGGTTTATTAGCGGAATAAACCGGATGAAAACCATACAACATACATCAACACCACATGGAGAAGCCCACACAACCACAGAGAGCAACATCTAAGGCAAGCAACAACCTCCCTCTACCTATAACAACCGCGATCTTACAACAATTCTAGGACCACGTATCAGTCGAAAGTTTCTTTGCTGTTCCCCTCTTTCTTCTCTTACCCCAGATAGTAACCGTCTTCAGAGATTTCTCCACCTTTCTGATTAGATCCTCTGAAGCATTTCCTGCCAAGACACAAGCAATATCCTTGCCATATCCAGGACTAGTCGCCTCTAAATAGGCAAGTAAACCGCAAAGCTCTTTAGCGAAAGAGCCTCAGAGTTAGGATCCAACACTCCTCCACCACCCACAGAGGGCGTCGAGACCATCGTCAAATCCGCCACCGAGCTGAACTCCGTCGGAGACATAATAGATGAATCCTCACACGACTCCTGAAGCACTGGAGTCAAGAACATATCCAATCAATATAATTAGATACCTAGTCAGGACAATCATATATTTTCATGTGATAACAATATATTATTACAATTGTTGATTTTCTAGCAACGCTAGATTTGCTTTACATAGTTAAACTTCCTATCAATCAACATGTAATTATTTGTTCCGTTTTTTACCGGTCGTGTCATCATCTGTGTGTAGATTTTGTATACTAACATCCACATCTATTTTAGCCTCACGTCCCAGGCTAAGGTGAAGCCAAATGTTGCCCCCGTACCCGGTCGAAGTTCAAGAGGCGGATGAAACGGTGAGACACGAAGTGTTGCTTGAGGTTTATCAGCGCGATGGAATTGGAAGGGATTGAAGCATCCATTGTATTAAACTAGATTCGAACGGCGCGGCTCGCCGCGCGGCATTTGTAGTTTCTTTGAATTTTTTGCCCGTGGTTCCGACAATTTATACAGATTACTAAAAGGATAGTTTATATCCATATGTATTTGATCACAAGTCTGTAGATTTGAAGGCATATTTGTTGGATCGAACAATCAGCACATCATCTAAAAATATTTTGCCTGTGATTGATTGTTAGTATCCAACGTATGAATATAGGGCAACAATTACCACAACACAAAATCAAGAGAACCTGAAGAAACAGGTAAAGCATATAAAGAGAACGAACAAATCAACCAAATGGCTAAGGAGAGAACCTTCCAGGGCAGCAATTTAGAAGTCCACATCATAATAACATAGCATATGATGATTGTATAGCGTCACAATGAGGTCCACATAACACATACATACATGCAAACAATAGTAAATACAAATATCTTGATTAGTTCACCATTGAAGGTAAACAATGGAGACTTGAACTCTACGCCAAATAAGGAGCTTGATGCAACCAATAACATGAACAAAAGGTAAAGACAACCGGCCTTGGTAGACTCAACAAAGAGACATCGGACCTAGGCGATGGTGGAGCGAAAATAACACTAAAAATGGGTACCTGGAGGCAGGCAAGAAAAAATCATAAATAGCTGAGAGCTATTTTGTGTAGTTTGAAACAATAGTAAGCACTATGGTTTCTAGAGGGCAACCTAAAATACAATCAGTATTACATGTCACATCCAAAAATAGGAATCAGGAAGCATAGAAGTTTTTCTTTGGGCACTCAAGCGATAGTAGTGAATAACAAACGTAACTAATACATACATAGGAAAACACCATACATCAATAAAAGGAAACCACACTAATAAGTAGGGAACAAAATGTTGCTGCTAATTTTGATAAAGTAATTTAAAGGCATAGCTGATATGTCAGATGATGGTTGACAAAGTAAATAAACTGATAATATAAGTAGATGTTTCTTGATACTAAAAGAACCCTTCTTTCCAAACCTTACTCCGTAAATTCTAGAAAAGAATAAATTTATATATTATGTCTAGTATGCAGGCTCATGGTTGCTTGCCATGCCGTGTGCATGACAACATTGGCACGAGAGCAAAATAAACATACCCATAGCTATATCCCGACTAAGAGGATGATATACTTTGAACAGACAATGGGTTTTAAGACATGCAGAAAGGTAATCACTTTATCCAAAATATCAGAAATATGAGCGTATAGAAAGGAGATAAATAGGTAAACATGTGTATTGGACTGACAATCAACATACCAATAAATATTTACTAACAATCTGGACCGGAAAATTGAGGTGATCTAGCAATCATGTTGAGTTTTTTGGCTGATGGAAAGAAAAAAGGAGTCAAGTTATTATCTCAATGGTGACCTCAAATCCATGGGTTAGTTTGATTGGATCAAAATGAGCATAAATCCAAAGATACCAGTATGCAACCTGCACAATTAAGGGAAGATAGTCAGGTCAAATAGAAGAAAACAAGAACAGTTCCACATTCGTAGTGCAATTTTAAGCCACTGTCTATTGTAGGTAGTATTTAGCAGTATCTAGATCCTGAATGTGATATGTCAAAACCTAAAGCAAGTTCAGTATACGTTGGATTCCATGTGGTATGGCATGAATAAGTAATTGACTATGTGCATGTGACAGCTCTCAAACGAATGCCGGTTTTCATATGTAAAAAAATTCATGGGACTCAAGTTGCACTTTTTATATCAATACTTTCAGGCCACAAATGATGTGCCCCTTCAGATCATAGCACCAACCAATGAGCCAAAATAATATATGAAGTTAATGTCAACATGTAAGCTATCTCTTATCCTGGTTGTTACTTAAAATTATTTGTAAGTGCCTTAACAGAAGGGGCACATCAATGATCTACTCAATAGCTAAGCTTTAAGAAAAGCAACCATCATTCTTTGATTTACCGATACGCGAAAATTCACAGGTCATGGTGTTGATTACAAAACAAGAGAAGCAGTAAGAACTCTTGAACTCTTTGCACTACTGATCCAAACAGATACTACTGTTGGCATGGTAGATATGGCAGGAAAAATATAAGCATCTTCTAACAATCAGCGTCATGCTAACATAGCAATGCTCTCTTTTGAAGCGTCAGTAAATAGCTCACACTTCTTTAAGCATGTTATTAAGATCTATGTTTTCTTCCACAGCTTAGTTATAACAATTAAAGAGCTTATTTGGAAAGCCCTAAATATTATGATCTCTCTCTAAGGCTTAAATTACAGTTACGTACATTGCACTGCCAAAGCTTTTATTTTTAGTTTACTTGGAAAAACGAAATGGTGTGTTCTACCCATAACACATTGTGCCTATGTAATACAAATTGGTATGATCTAAACATTATCCTATGGGGCGAGACAATCCAAACCTTGCATTCCAAATAGATATCTAGATTTTTTTTTTTTTTTTTTGCTTTCCCTCACTTTGTCGAGAAGGCAACACCTGCAACAAAATAAATATACACATAAATAATAGGCTCAAATTCCAAACAAACCAAGTTTATCTTTTTGATCTCTGCTCAACCAAAGTACTTATAAATGCTAACAGCAGAGAATTAAAGCTCTGGATAAATCCAATCGCTCGTGTAGCACACACAAATCATAACAATAAACAATGCAAGACTAACCAAAACAAAAGCATGACTCAGCACGAAAATATATATCCATTTGCAAACTCTGATGCCATTAACAGTAATCACCAAATATGAAGTAACCAATGCCCAAATCATGGTAGATGATAAGGTACATGACATGATGGCACTGCATTAGAAATAGGTGGTATTTAACTTATCATATAACCTAAAACACAAAAAAGTCATACATGCATGATCGGGTAGCGGAGGGGGCCATCGCTCTATTAGCAGGAGATCTAGAGAAATTCCAAATGTCAATATGTATACCTACCCACAAAAATAAGAGAATCATGTCCATTCATAGCATAATAAACTAAGGGATATGTCCAGAGCAATAGATATGCCCATATATAGAGAAGTATACCAACGGTGGAAGAGGCAAAACTGAGTTGTTAAATGAAATACAGAGAACAAAGCCGGTGCGCCTAGCAGCAAGTGCTCTGAATAACTAAATGATATATGCACAATGAAAGAATGATGGAAAACAGTTTAATGAGAATCAACTAATGAAAACACTACAGAGAGAACAATACTCGTACTTCCGGACTCTTATGTATCATCAAGATTTATTCAGTGACCCTCTTGACGACGTACGAAAAGACTCCAGGGAGAACAATGCTTGCCCATGCGGATGACGACGTACGGGTCGTTGGAGAAGAGGGCGGCCGTTCCGGAGGTGCCAGCAGCTGCACGGGCGCCAAAGACGAAGACCACACTAAACAAACCAAATAGATATGTTTCAGTCCGTCATTATCATTGACATATAACAGTAGAAAATGATCACATGAAAGCTTTTGAATTAGGACCTAAAAGGACAAAAAAACATGATAGCATTGGCAGTATTTCATATATATAAATTAAAGAGGTAAAACTCAAGTAGCTGTTGGACCATATTACCGTCATATAACTAAATTAATGGCGTTGGTCAGAAAACATGGATAAAATCACTTTATCATCACAAAATATGAGTGCTTCTAAGGAAATGGTAGTACATTGATACAAAAGCAAGTGAGCGTTTCTAATAGAAGATTAATTTCAAGGCAAACCGAGTTCATTAGAAACCTAGAAACCTGAAAAATAGATAGTCATCTATCTCTACTATACATAACTACAAAGCTGACTTGTCTATTTTAAGAATTAATATTCACACAGTAGCAACCTGAGTAGACATTTTTCCGTCGAGTATGAATATTGCAGATTACTCTTTTAGATGCAAACTTTGAGAAATCACAAATTCAAGTAAACTGACCTCCCTACAAACTAACATGGACGAAACGCTTTATTTTCTAAATGGTATAAAATGTCTTAGTTATTTTTAAGGATACTACTTTTGATTGATTCACCGATTACCAAGCGCACTGGAATAGGCAATACATACACCAGTACCGTAGATACAAAGCCTCAAAAAACAGGTAGCAGTACATCAATAAAAAAGGAAGGGGTATACCTCTTAGTTCCATTTTGTACCGAGAACACAGAAAGAGTAGGGGACACAAAGGTAGAGCAGTCGAGGCACGTAGTGCAGAGAAAAATCTTTAGCTTAATTCACCAATAGACAAATGTAGAAAATATGCAAGATTATGATAAGAAGATCAATGGCTATAACTAAAAACACTCGAGCAGACTGTTTTTCAACTAACTTTCAGTTTTTAACCATGTTCAAGACAAAATCATAGCAACTGAAATTTCGTGTTGTTATGGAAATATCTAATCTAGTACTCAAGCAACAGTACGTGTAAAAACGTTTACGACATTGTGGTGGTGAAGACCCAACAAAACATATGCATATGGGTTGGAATGGTAAGATAAAAATGGCAATTAAGCATGAGATTATTTAAAAAGAAACATCAAGAAAAGTAAATAAGCTCTAAAACTTCACCATAACTGCAAAAACAGGAGGATTTCAAGCTCATGCGGTAGCGCTTGCACGGAAGAACCACTTTCAAATAATTTAAATGATGATAGCATGCTCTGAAATGTTTATTACCTGCATCAAGTCACTGAACCTTTTGCTTGGTCATCCACCTAGAGTTGTTAATCTGCCACACAGAGACACCAAGAAATTAAAATAAAATCCACCATTGCAACAAATAGTAGTACTGTGTGATGAGCCTAAAACCACTAAAACCTGTAATAACCATATGATCGAACCAATCTAACGTGCAGAAACAATTAGCTCCAATAAATCCTTCAATTTCAATTTTGGTATGGAAGAATGATCATAGAAGCATCTGATAATATTCTGCACACAAATCATTTCTTAGCCAACTAAGAGAATAAATGTTTACCGAGTCTTCAGCATATTGTGTTGGTCTGACAATCAACATCATCCACGTCCAAAAAAAGAATACGCACAAATCAAGCGGCCGTCTCTGTATTGGGATTCAATTATATTAGATTCCCATGAGAAGAAAGAGACATAACATGTAAAGCACACAGGGAAAATCAAGCTGCATCTTGATGGCCTCGCTTGAGAAGAAATCAAATATGGTGTTAGTTACCTGATTCCATGGTTGGGGTGTTGATTCTTGTTGCAGCCTAAATCCTGAAGACAACAACGTCATAATTAAGTAATGTTCTGATCGGGTAATCATCCATCGCTAGGCATATACATACAATAGCAACCATAGAGATACGGAAGGCGAATAGAAAGTGTAAACTCAAATATTCACCTGCTAGCCAGTGGCAATTTGCACGCAGGACGAACAGCAAGGAGCCAAGCAACAATTTTAGAACCTACAACAAGGAAAAAAGTCTGTAAGTCGTAGAAAGAACACTGCTTGAACAGAAACTGACAAAAACTCTATCAATCAACAGTAAATAATAGATATGTTCTAAGCAGATGAACAAAGCATACAACCAAAGGTAAGGCTGACGGTGTCAATTCTATTGGTCACAAGAAATAATCCACCGACCTAGCAATCTAAAAGGTGCATCTACCTCTACCTCTAGACCATCACTTAGCTGACAGAAATTTGTGTACAATCTAAAGAATCTGGAAGCAACCTATACATCTACGCATGACCACCCAGCAACCTATACATCTACGCATGACCACCCGATGAGGAAAAAAAATTGCACTCACCTCCAACCAGCCACTCCTGTGCAGCAACAGATCCAACAGAAGAACACAGCAGGTCAGCATCACCTGCACAAAGAAAAAAATCAGGAATGATTAAATCAAAGAACCAGCACTTTCAATGGATCTAGACACAGAAAAATAAGCCTACCTCAACCAGGTCGTAGGACACCAAACCTGGCCAACGGGCCGGCCCGGCACGGCACGAGCCCGTTTAGAGCCTGGCGGGCCTGGCACGACACGGCACGATTAGTAAGTGGGCCGTGCCGTGCCAGCACGTGGGCCTGGCCTTAAGGCCCAGGCACGGCCCCTTCCCTAAACGTGCCGGCACGAGCCCACTTAGGCACGACGGGCCATATTTGGCCCACGAGGCAATTTTGACTGTTTTTTTTAAATGTAAAAAAGTCGAAAATTAAATATAAAAAAATGTAAAATGCATAGTACATGATAAAATAGAGCTTTATTACTAGCTGCCTCGTTAAAACCTTCTATCTCTAGAGAGGAAAAATAGTACAACTTTGCTCTAAAACGGCTAAACACCTAGCCGATTACATCTCCTCTCCTGACATGCGCGTCGTGGTGCCGAGCCAAGTGGCCGATTGGTCCCTCGCTCTGCACGTGCAGCACCATCGGGCAGACCTTGCACTTTGCTTTGATCTGCTCCACTCCATCCACTACCGTGACTTCCCTATCGTAGTATTGCCACAACGGGGAGGTCGGAGCTCGAGGCCTACGGTTTCTAGCAGTGACGGTAGTGACGGGGAGGTTGGAGCTCGAGGCCATGGTATATTGGTATGTGTGTGTGTGAGAGAGGCTTTCTGTAGTGGTGTTTGTGTGTGTGAAAAATGAGAGGGGTGAGAGCCTTTTTATAGCCGGAGAGGTTCACATTTTACAAAATATCTAGAATGAAAAAATTGCCGAGTGGCCGACCTCGTGCATGCAGCCATGCAGTGCAGTGCAGTGATTCAGTGATTCAGTGGCCAGTGCCCACTCGCTGTATGCCTGTATGCATGCAGTGCAGTGAGGAGCAAGATTAAAGCTGTACTGATTAAAGAGCATGCGGCCACTCTTCTCATGCACGATCAGTGAGGAGCATGTATGCATGCAGTGCATGAGTGGAGTGAGGAGCATGTGAGGAAGTGCCAAACTTTGATCAGTGCGCATGCACAGCATGCGGCCACTCTTCTCACTTATTTGATCAGTGCAATAATGCATGCATCCAATCCAAGTGTGCAGTGAGCTAGATTCTCGTTCTCACTTATTTGTGTTGTGACTTTAAAAATTTGAAAGAATAGGGTGAAAACAAAACATTGTAGAAAACAGAAAATATTCATTCGATAAAGAAAAAATTGTAGAAATGAGGCAAAGTGTCGTTTGGGATAAAAGTGAGCTCTATTATTTGTTGCCTCATTAAAACCTTCCATCCCTGGGAAGGGAAAAGAGTACAGCTTGCTATAATCTAAATTACAAAAAGAAGGAAAAGATTACAAAAAGATTAAAAAATTACAAATGCTATAACTATTGGTCGTCTTCTTCTTCTTCTTCGTTAATGGCAAGATTAAAGAACGTGGCTGCCAGTTCTTTGTTTTCGGCAGTGTGTTGGCATCTCCTCCTCGCTAGTTCTGTATCCTTCACGGTCATCAGTGTTTTCACCATATCAGGAGTGAGACTGGTCCTTCTATCATCGATTATTCTTCCAGCTAAACTGAAAGCAGACTCCGAGGATACCGATGACACTGGTACAGTTAACACATCCCGTGCTAATATTGATAGCACTGGAAATGTTACCTTGTGGTCCTCCCACCACTTTAGTATGTTGAAAGGAACCCCTTCTATTTCATCCTCATAGGGGAGTATCGGGCTGTTGAGGCACTTCGCTAGCTCTCCATCACCTGCAAGAATAGGTGTTGCTCGTCCGGTAGAGCTCGAGGCAGAGGAGAATCCGCCATGAATCTTGCTCCAAAGTCCTTTCCCTCTTCCCGAACGTGGCGCTGGTGGAGGCCTTTGTACTCGGGCACCATACCTTTGTTCATACTTAATAAAAAGGGAAGAAAGCTTGTCGCGAATGTCAGTGAAATAAGCACCCTCATAGTTGGTGTTGGTGGAGGCCGTTAGCATAGACAAAGCAATACCAAACCCTTCAGTTTTAGCCCTAGGATCCAACATAAACGCAAAAGCATACAACGGAGGAATGTCCGACCAATATTTTTCAAATTTACGTTTCATTCTAAAAACAGCATTGTGTAAAATAGCATCATTCTCATATGTTTTCAAGTGACTGGCAATGTCTATAATTACATGCACCATCATATTAGATGTGGGATAATAAACACCCGACAAAGTAATAGTATAATCATAAAACAACTCAAGAAATTTTGTCAAATGTTCACAAATATGCCAAGTTGCTGGAGTGAGTGCCTCATATTTATATGTTGCATTAATAAATCCACCAAAATCAACTTGGTCTTCGATAAGTGACTTAAGCATCATATATGTAGAGTTCCATCTAATAGGCATGTCTAAACTATATTTCTTGGCTACCGTGCCATTTGCAATGCAATATTTTTTATAGTTTGCAAGTCGAACATTATCACTACCGAGAAAAGTTATTGCATTGCGCAATACTTCAATGTGGGTTTTTACCTTCTTTAAAGCACATTTAGCAATAAGATTAAGTATATGACAAGCACAACGTTGATGCAGTAAATAGGGTGCAGCATAGTGTCCAAATAAAGGAGTGAGATAATTCATTGCATTTGTGTTTGCCGAAGCATTATCCATAGTTATTGCAAAAAAATTGGAGTTGAGATCAAAATCTTGCACAACTTTATTTATAGCATTTGCAATGTTCAGACCGCTGTGTGAAACATCAATTAATTCGAATCCTATTACTCTTTTTTGTAGTTGCCACATTTCATCAACAAAATGGGCAACCACACTAATGTAGTCTTGCCTAGCCCGACCACTCCAAATATCAGATGTTAAAGCGACAGAATATGTGCAATCAACAAAGTTTTCTTTTATTTTAGCAAGATTCTTTTTGCATATCTTTCTCATATCCCTAGTTGTAGTTTGTCTAGAAACAGGTCTAAAATTGGGATTTTGAGTAGTTTGAATATATTCGACAAAAGCTGCCGACTCACCAAAACCTAATGGTAAATCATTAGAAGCAATCAAATTACAAAGAGCATCTCTTTGTAGAGCAGGATCATAGGTCCAATTACGTACCGAACCGTCGGGGTTGAATTGGAGCCTACTTTGGACGCCGGCTGAAAACGCCTCGGCCTTCTCATCCTTCTTTGTGTGGCTCTCGATGTGCCTCATCAAGTGGCCGGTTCCTCCTTTGCTCTTCATGGATAGCACACTTGTGCATCCTGTCCATTTGCACTTGGCCTTGATCTCCGAGGCACCTCCCCCCTCCGGCACCACTCTTTCTTCGTCGAAGTGTTCCCACACCTTGGAGTATCTTTTTCGTGGCCTTTTTGCGGTGGAGGTGGTGGAGGTGGTGGCTTGAGAAGTTTGAGAAGGATGTGATTGAGTGTATGAAGGATCGCCATAGGGATTGGGGTCGTAGAGAGGAGAACCGACATAGGGATCGGTATCTTCTACAAATTCGGGGTCGAGATCAGAGAGGTTGAAGGTAGTATTCATGTTGTGAGCAGCCATGTTTGAGTGTGAGAAATGAGAGGGGTGGGCAGCCCTTTTTATAGCAAAAATTTGACATTTTTTGGCCTAAAATAGCCCTCCAACGGATATATACACGAAATTCTGTTTAAAAATGGACAAATCCTGCTTAAAATGGGCTAATTTGTGCTAATCACGCTTAAAATGGCCCCAACGGGCCGAATTCCGACCGTTGCAGACGGCGCCCCCGCGCCAGTCCTCTCCCGCGCCAGTCCAATGGGCAGAAAGCCAGAAAAAATCCTCCCGTTGGGCTCTAATCCGCCGCCCAGCGCGAGCGTGCCTAAGCGGGCCTCCGCGTGCCTGGCGGGCCATGCGGGCCTCCGCGTGCCTGGCACCTAAACGGGCCGTGCCCGTGCCGGCACGCGGGCTCGGCCTTCAGGCCCCAGCACGGCCCCGGCTTCTTTGCGTGCCGAGCACGACCCGTTTAGGCTGTGCCGTGCCAGGCCCACGGCGGGCTGGGCACGCGTGCTCACGGGCCGGCCCGCGAGCACGGGCCCATATGGCTAGGTTTGTAGGACACCTCAAACCAGCACTTTCTATGGAGCAACAGATCCAATCTAAACTGCAGAGAAAAAATATCCATGGCCAACCTCAATCAGCCGGATGCAACCTAAGAAGAGGCATAGCACAAACTGAGGAAAACGTGGAGTAAAGGAAGAGGATCCAGGTGAAGTTTACCTCAACCAACGTCAGATCCTTGTGGCTCCATCGCTCGGCCGGCTGCGCTGCTCGATTTGAGAGAGTAGGGCGGACGCGGAGGCGCAGCGAGGCGGCCGGCGGCGGCCGGCGACCGGCGGCGGACGGCGGCAGGGAGGAGCAGCCAGGAACGGACGGCGGCGACCGGGGGTGGACGGCGGCAGGGAGGAGCGGCCAGGGGCAGACGGCGGCGACCGGCGACCGGGGACGGCCGGCGGCAGGGAGGAGGAGAAGGGGCGGGAGCGGGAGGTCGCGTGCGAGGAGAGCTGGGCGTGGCGGCTAGGGTTTTCCCCCTGGCGGTGAGCGGCTTATATACCGCACAGACGAAATGACTCTTTTACCCTTGGTTTTCGACAGAACCATGACCCCTGCCACCGCGCCGATTCGCTGTTTCGCAGCGCACGCGGGAACGACCCACAACACACGATGGGTCCTGAAATTACCTGGAGTTGGGAATTTCTTGGATCGATGAAACACAAGGTCCGGATGCATGCGCCCGTTCAGGTAGAGTGGATCGAACGAGGCCCTAGATGGAGTGCTTGGCGGCCGGAGATTGGATGGCTTACCAAACTTTCCTGCCACGACGGAGGGAAATGAAGAGGAACAAGGAAGCAGTACAGGGATTTGTCAACGAGCACCTAGCTGACACCTTCGTTGATCAATACGTACAGAGCGCTCCACCCACCACACACGGTATCATCCACGATGTTACAGTACAATATAGATTTAACTGGATGCACGCGCAAGCCCCAAGTAGTGCGCCTTCCTCTTTATGTCGACCGGCATCAAAACTTGTGTCACCATGGATGTTCACAGCAACTCTCTTAACTGCCTGTAGAATTAACTAAGCGCTAGAGTAGTAGTACGTCCTGGCTGCCTGAGTATCCAAGGTCGATGAATAGAAATGATCCCTCGAGCACTTCGGATGGAAACCCTAGCCACCGCCGTCGGAGGGCCTCCCCGACCTCCTCCCGCTTCGCCGCTGCCAGGCAGAGGGCGTGGCCGGCCCTTGGGGCGCTCCAGCGAGAGTGTGGTCGTCCAGTGGGAGCGTTGCGCTCCGGACAAGCTGGGGCGGCGGCCCTAGGTCTTGGCAGAAGGTGCGGTGGCGGCCGCCATGGCAGGAGGCGCCACGGTTCGGTTCCGGCACGCGAAGGCAGGAGCCACAACTCCTTCCTCTTGTCTTGGTGCTCCCGGCGCTTTGCGAGCAGATCAAGCTCCGGGCGGAGGAGTGAGAGCACCGCCGCGACAACACTTTCAAGAAGGAAATGGCGCCCGGGGTGTCACCGTTGCCTGTCCTGGTCGACAACCAGTGCAAGGTTTTCACCCGGCGGAGAAACACGAACCGCCCGCCCACCCGCCCACACGGGACCAACCAGCCCACCTCACAGACCCGCACGCAGACACCGCAGCACCGCGCGCTCGACGGTCCACGGCCACCAAACAGAGTTAGGTGTCGGGGCCTAGGTCCGCCTCATGCTGAGCCACCTCCTAGCTCAGCGCGATGCCGCCGCCAAGTCCAGGCCGGCCGCCCTGGCTTTCAAGTGTGGCAGGACCACTTCACGCCCAACCACACTCAGGTGTTGCCGCTCCCGAAGCCGACTCGACGTGCCGGAAAAGGAAAGCCGACCGTGATGCTGATGCATGTAAAATGCATACATGAACTTTGCATGTTATTACTAGATATTTCTACATATTTGCAACTTATATTATGTTATATTCATGTTTTATAATGATTTCGGGGATTTTCTAAACAATCCCACCTCTTTTGATTCTAAATCTGTTTTCAAGAAAACGTCCTTTTTAGTGTTTTGGACTTTTCGGGAGGTTCGGGACTCCAAAAAGGGCAAGGCCAAAGAGCACGGTTCAGAATTTTCGAGACGAACGCAATGGGCCTAAAATGAAGACCAGAAGCCCAGCCATCTGGAAACTAGAGGGCCAGGCGCGGTTGATACGTCCCAAACGTATCTATAATTTTTGATGTTCCATGCATGTTTTACGTCAATTGACACATGTTTTATATACACTTTATATCATATTATGACATTTATTGGAATAACCTACTAATAGTTGTCAAAGTGCAAAATCTTCTTGTTTTCCTATTTGTTGTGTATAGTTGCTTTGCACGTGCAACGCACGTCTCTAAAATAATTATGTATATATTTAGTATGTCTCTAAAATTTTTCCCATGTCTTTTCAGTTTCCTTTTTTGGTAAGTTGTTTTTATTGTCCCCTTTTTATCCTTTGTTGCTGACACCAAATAGCGTGCCACCGTTGCCCCGCCTGCCCAAATCTTGCCTCTGTCGGTCTGTAGCCGTCCCCGATCATCCTTCCAAGATCCCGCAACCCTTCTCCGTCGATGGTGAGCCGGATTCTACATCCCTCCAACTTAAGTTTATAGCTCGCCAAAACCGCTGCAGTCACCCACGTCGGCCCCGACTTCGGCGACCTTTGTATATCGATGATTGGTGCAAATGAAGATAATGAGAGGAGGGGAGCGTGAAGTGGGCGAGAGAGAGGAGGGGGCAAGTAGGGAGAGGGACAAAAGGGATAAGGACGTGCTTCACCATAATCACCCACCATGGAGCTCAAGTAAGACCAGCACATGGATCTGGGCTTCATATATTATCATCTTCACTTAATATGAGAATATCCATACCTTTGAAATTGCAAACTGGAACTTAAAATTAGATAATTCTCATGGACAAAATGATATTATTTTCATGGACAAATAGAAAGGGCTCATCTCCAATAAAATACATGACTTGTCTTTCCTACCTATGAGAGAAAAAATGTCAAATATTATTTCAAAATTTACATGAATTAAATTTAAATGTATATATTTAATAATCGTTTTCACAATAAACTACAGCATTGTGTGTAGTGCTAAAAGTTCTTCACTAATATCAATGTTTGAATAAACCATATTTGCACCCCAATCAACTACATGTAAGAAATACATATGTTAGATTACCAGATGTTGTGATTATACAATTCCATCTAACAATGAAAGAGAGAAACGCTGGGTTGTAGGAAACATGGGGTCGAACAACTCATATACATGCGGCTGAGTACATCCAATCCAAAGGAATGTCTATGAAAACAAAACGTAGTAAAAGAGTGAGCTGAGATCACCATGTTTGACGTCCTTGACATAAGCTGTTGCGGTTGTAGGTTGGGGCCTAGGGGGTCCGACTACGTTGAAGCGGACTCCCGTACGAAACAACGTCCTTCCGCTCCGTCACGCCGTCGACTACGACCACGCCGAGCAAAACCGAGCATGCCACAAGCTCATCCATGTCATCCTTCTTCTCCTTGCAGAAGTAATTGAAGAGGAGCGCATCTAATCGTCCTCATCTCCCCCCAGCTCCGGCCACACCGGTAAAATCGAGCGAATCGAGTTGAACCATAGTTGCCAGAAATCCGGGTCGAGGAACGGGTTTGCGGGTCGAGGGTCGCCGCTGCGGGGAACAAGGTTTGACAAGGGGTATACAACTTTGGAATGCCAAATTGGGTCGAGGATCTGGATCCACACCATTTTGGGTCGATGACCCCGGTGGGATAAGACAATTTGTGGTACACGATATTTTTTGCTGATATCTTTTAATTAAATTACGTGACATGGAGGCAAAATCCCGCCATGAATTAGGGCCTCCCAGCTCAGCATTTTATTTGCGACAAAATACAATTTGGCATATTAAATTGATTAAATTATGGGGTCCATATGTCAGCGGAGAGCCAACTACCACGTTGACTGCTTCTTGTCCCGAAGCAGTTTCTTCCCCATGAACCAATCTCGTGACTCGTCCACTCCGTTTCTTGCCCATGAACACAAATCAATCCATCTAAAACAAACACAAATCAATCCAGTCGAGAACTCCAGTCCAGTCCAGTGGTGCCTCCGGCGGTACCGCGGCCTCTTCAGCACTAAGCTGGCGGCTAAAATCCATTCCGGAAAGGAGCCAAACATTGTACGTAGTGAATCAGCAACAGACTTGCAGATCTTTTAGGACCAACAAAATTGAACTTGTTGGTCATGTAGAATCCGGCGTGGCTACAACCAATGATGCGGGCTTAGAGCAGCTCAAGCGCCCATGTTAAAGGTCTTCTCTCCACCCTCTCACACTCCCGAATAAATCATAGGAGGGGTGATATGATTATGGTTCAACTTATTGGAATTGCCCATGAAACATGCTGACATCAATCGGCTGACTCATAGGGCAGACATGTACTGGGATTGGGTTAACTTCATTCGGCGCGTTCGGTTTTTCAATTAATTGATACGGATCGATCGCCAATCTTGTGGGTCACTCGATCGCAGGGGATATGCATGGTGCTGGTGACGGCGATTCTTCCTGTATTCAAAAAGACCCCGGAGTTCACGCTGCAGCCGTACCAGCTCCCGCTGCTGCTCACGTCGATCGAGGCCGGCGGCTTCCGGCCGTGCGCGCTGGCGTTTGGGGCGGACCAGCTGGACAAGCGGGACAACAGCGCCAAGAACGTGAGCACGTTGGAGACCTTCAACAGATACGGACAGCCGGATCAGCATGCGCGCGATTCTTTCGACGGGGAGCGGCTCGAGTGCGAGCGCGTGCGAGGGGTGCTCGTGTTTTTCTTTTTTACGGTGGCAATGCATGTAATTAACACGAAATTGAAAAGGTGTGTTGAGTTGTCAAACATTGGATCAATCTGGACTGTTGATCACATATTGAACGGCTTAGATTTAATGTATCAACACATGTTTGCTGTTTTAATAGTAGTATAGAGGAATTATCAAAAATACAAAAGAAAACCTTGTTGGAGTCAAATTGGGACTTTCCTGAAATCTGTCTGAGAACTTTTTACGGAGATTGTCAGTTTGACCCTCGAAGATGGCGTCCAATGAAAATCAAATTAAAGAGAAAGTTGTCACAATTTTCCATACAAAGATTTTAAGCCCGAGATCAGCCCAATCGGAGTTCGGACGCGGCCTGTAGGCCCGTTTTGGTGGAACCCTAAAAGGGGGTGACGGAAATCCGAGAGTCTATATAAAGAAGAAAACCCTAGGTCGTGAAAGCCACCCAAGACCACGAATTTTTCTCCTCCCAGGCAACCGTCTGGGGGAGGAGAACCTCCTCCACACCATCCTCATCACCAAGGGCAGCCGCCGCCGCCGCACCCAAGGGCCGCCGCCGCCGCTGCGGGCCGCCGCCTCCACTCCGGGCTGCACCTCTTCATCAACCTCTCCATCAAGCTCCTCATCACCATGACCATGTGTGAGTAGTTTCCCTCGGGGCTGAGGGCTCGTACCGGTAGCTATGTGGTTCATCTCTCTCTCCCATGGTGTAATCTTTATGTGATCATGAGCTTTGTAATCTAGTTGGATCCATGGATGTTACTCTTCGTTATCTTATGAATATGCTACTCAAGTGGTTTTATTAATGTAATCTCCGGAGTCACGTTTGTCCCATGGTGCGAAGTTGACAGTGCGCGTGCCGTGTGTGACTCTTTGAATTAAAGATTATGGGAATACTTGCCATGAGTTGTTCTTTTGTTGGTTGTCACTATAAAATTGTGGTGTTTGTTTAATACTATTTTGGGGCGCTCATAGTGACATTGGTGTTCCCTAGATGTGGAAGACAGACTTTAAGGTGTGCTTTTGCAGCCCTACACGATGGTCTTGGTGTTCTATGATATTGTGGTGTTTGTTCACTCAGATTTTAAGGTGTGCTCTTGTAGCCCTACGCAGTAGATTGGTATTTCTATCCAACGGGAGAATAGTTCAGAGTAGCATAGTGAAGGGGAAATATCTATGTATTCAATTATATTATAATTGTTGAGAGTGTCTACTAGTGAAAGTATGATCCCTAGGCCTTATTTCCAAGCATTGAAACACCGTTTGCTGTCATTTTGGCTCAAGTTTGCTTGCTGCCATTTTTATTTCAGATTGCAATTACCACTTATAATCATTCATATTACTTGTATTTCACTATCTTTTCGCCGAACTAGTGCACCTATACATCTGACAAGTGTATTAGGTGTGTTGGGGACACAAGAGACTTCTTGTATCTTAATTGCAGGGTTGTTTGAGAGGGATATCTTTGACCTATACCTCCCTGAGTTCGATAAACCTTGGGTTATTCACTCAACGGAAACTTGCTGCTGTTCTACAAATCTCTGCACTTGGAGACCCAACACTGACTACAAGAATAGAAGCGTGCGTAGACATCAAACTATTTTCTGGCGCCGTTGCCGGGGAGGTAAGTGCTGGAAGGTATCTCCTATAGATCCTGCAGTTATATCTTTTTGTTTCTTGTTTTTATTTCACTAGTTAGGCTTAATGGGAAAAAAAAAAATTAGAGAGCTCTATGAAATTTATCTTGAGTTAGGACATGATGTGTTTGAAGAGAAAATTAAAAAAGCTATGGAAAATTACTTGCATGATTGTAGCAATGTTATTACTATAAATTCTTTTTACACCATTATTGCTAATGCTATGGAAAAGTCTAAGCTTGGGGAAGCTGGTTTTGATGAATATGGTATTTTTAGTCCCCCAAGTTTTGAGGAGAAAATTTTCTTTGATGATACTTTGCCTCCAATTTATGATGATGATAATCATTGTGATGTTTTCAGTCCACATACTATTGAGGATATAGTTTATGTTGATTATGATATGCCTCCTATTGATGATGATTACAATGATGGATGTGATAGTTTTACTCCCACTATTACTAATGAAACTGTTTTTACTTATGTGGAGAGTATTGATACTTTTATGCATATGGATCATGGTGATGGTTATATTGTGGATTTTATCAATGATGCTACTGAAAGTTTTTATGAGAGAGGGAGACATGACTTCATATACCACAATAATATTAAGTCTCCCTATGCTAGTCACTTTTTGCTTTATTGATTTATTTTGAAGTTGCACTTGCTTTGCCTTCCTATGCTAGTCACTTTTTGCTTTATTGATTTATTTTATTACAAGATCCCAATGCATAGGAAGTGGGTTAGACTTAAAAGTGTTTCACATTTTTCTCTTGATGCTGTCTTTTGCATTTCAATTCTTGATCCTATGTGAGCATCATTAAAACTATCATGGCTGTCCAGAAAACAGATTCCTAAGCTTCACTGCGAAAAATGTTAAAAATCACAGAAAATGAATTTTGACCTGAAATTTTATGACAGCAATCTTCAGTTATTAATACACATTTCATTAGTTCAAATATTTCTTATTTGAGCAACGAAAGTGCCTCTGAAAATTCACTCTTTACGGGATGTCCAGTTTTTTGACAGATTCTGTCTTTATTTTGCATTACTCTCATTACTTGTGTTTTGTGTAGTTCTATTGATCAAAGAGCAATGCACAATCATAGTAACAGTAGCTAATGTTTAGAATCAACTCATGATATGTCTTTGCTGTACCTATGAGGATTTAATTTATGGAGACACTAACCCCTCTAATCAAGTTTTATGTTGAGTTTGTGTAAAGAGAATTTTTCAAGTGGAAGAGTTGAGGGTGATGAACAAAGATCAAGAGGGACAACCACTCAAGCTTGGGGATGTTACCCCTAGACTCACCCAACATATATCAAATAAGTACAAGAATTCAAGCTTGGGGATGCCAAGCCACCTCACTCCAACCATCTTGATAACAATTTTTTCACAGGGATTAGAGGAGATGCACCAAGAGCTATCCAAGGATGGTGAAGACCATAAGCTTGGGGATGTGAAGACAACCCCACTGGGCCTACACACTCTCGGTTTGCACACGTCTAACTTCTGTTTTTCGTTCGAAACACTTTATCGCATAAATTTGGAGCGTCTTTTTGTTTGTTTATGTTTGATTTTTATTTTGTGAGACCACCACACTATCATTTATATATGAGAGAGCTACTGGAAATTTGGGTTGAAATATGTTGGATGCTATTATAAGATTGGGAAAAGGGATGTTGGAGTTAATTAAAAAATACATATAGTTGCATAATTCATGAGCTTGTTAATGAATATTAATTTGCAAGTATTTTATCAAGAGCTATCTTTCATTCATGTTTTGATGCTTAATGTTAGTTTACTTTGTTTAACATGGATTAGTTAGTTCTATGGACACTCATGCATGCATTTAGATGGTCAACTTTCTCCCTCTTGCTAGCCCAAAAAGTCCAACAAGCAAAAACTTGTTTCCAACACTTTCAACCAAAGTTTTTCCAGTGAGTCCACCATATCTACCTATTAGCTTTATGCTATTCCGAGTATGTTTATCATGATATTTGAGTTATCTATACCTCTGAATGAAAATGCTTATGTTGTTGATTGTTATGAGAAAAGTTGGTTATATAGCTCTCTCGAACTTGATGCACACTTTACTTTCATTGCATAGATAAAACATGACCCATTGTGATTAAAATTATGATGTTGTGGTCTTGACAAATGTCTTTGGTTGAGAGTTAGCTCATATGTGTTGTCACATGGCAAGCTTTCAACATGCACGTCATTTCATTTAGTTGATATCATGTACTTTTGTTTATGGATGCTTACCATGGGTGAAATAAATGAGGAAATGAAGTGAGTTTAAATGAGTTTGTATAAATGGTTAGAGAGACGCCTGGGCCGCTAATCTAAGCCATGCATTATTCATGATGGAAATTTACTTACATGTTATGGTGAACCTTCTGTGATACACATTACAATAAAAAGCTATCTAATGGTAAATAAAAAGGGTGTTGAGATTGTTCATTGTGTTTGTTTGTCTTGTCATTTTGATATAGACTTGTTCCATATCCTGGGACAAGAGGTACCCCAGTTGACGCTCTTAATGATACTATTATTACTTACAATGATATTTAACTTGAACTTGCTTTGTTTTCCAAGTTGAGTAACACATGGAGTAGGTATTTGTATTCAAGGGGCATGAGACTTTCAACCTGTACTTTGTCAAGCACACTACTCATATTTGGTTTCACTTTAAACTTAATCATTCAAGATGCTATGATAGGGAAATGAGAGCTAGACACCAAAGATTACCACATTGCAATCATTAACTTAAGTAGGGAAGTTCAGAAGTTAGATGAAATTTATTCATGCTTTACCTCTACTCATATATATCTTTCCAAAGTGTCCACCTTTTATATTCAGATTTTCATCAATACTCTATGGCCATTCTGTGGGGACCCCGGACTAGCCGTCCGAAATACCCGATTATGCTTAACACAACGATCCCGTGATCAGTCTGTCGTTGCACATAATCCGAACTGAATATCAAAGTTTACATCCATACAATACCGAGTTTAAAGTCTTACAAACCTGGCCATACAGGCCTAATTATACATAGGTGCCTTCAAGGGCCAAACCATCTTTATTCAGCGGAAGCTACGGTAGTAGGGCTAAACCAACTCGACAACACCCGACAGGCAGCTGACTTATGAAGATCTTAGTTCGCATAGACGTCGCCAAACTCCTCTTCAACGTAGGGTTCCTCGAAATCTGGCTAAGACAATAGCCAGGGACGAAACCAATATGAGTACATTTGATTGTACTCGCAAACTACCCCAACTAGAGTAAGCACTAACTAGTTTTTTTTTTAAAAACTTTTATGTGAAAACTCTCAAATCCTTACTGGAAAGGGTTGAGACGAAGTTTATAACCATCCTTTGAGAAAACACCACTTTAGCTATTTTTCCCGAAAAATCCTTCCCTGTCCGACCAAATCTCAATCAGGGTTCCAAACCCTTGCACCAACTCATTGGTACAGGTAAGCAACCTTTTCCATCTCAGTTTCCTTTCAAACTCAACGCTTTATAAAACTTTTATCAAAACTTGCACATGGTCTTAGGACAGCCTTCCAACTGTCCATATCCGAGGACTCGGCTATTCGAATAGTTTTACCCTCTGCAGAGGTAGTACGCTTTTCCCACACCCATCCGGTCACTCATCGTGTCAGCCACGTCCCGCCATACCGGAGGTATGCGAAGTTGAGTTCCCGGCCATAGCCTGTCCTTTGCTCATGCTAGTATAGGACCCTGCCTCTACGACACTTTCCATCGACACTCAAATCCTCAGAAACTAAGTGTGAGGACTCGTAGTTCTGTCCGGCGGACCCAAGGGAGCCCTTCAATCCTCTTCCTCCGATACGCTCATACCGGCTTCCGGTAGACTTCAATGAAGAGGACCCAGGTCAGGGGGTAGGTCACCAAACCATCCCCTCATGGAACGAGGTCATCCTCGTTGTTGAGGTATCCAGTACTAACACGAGCAAATTATATGACTACGCCCTTGCCCATATGTGGGTAAATGTGGTCGCACAGGTTATCGGCTGGTAGTCATAGTACTAGGACACAATGTGCATTTTTCGCAAAACAACACCATCCTTCTTTAACTGAGCACCGACCTTCCGGCAGGTCTATCCAAGTACTTTCAAAGGAGTTTCAAGAAAACATTGTTTTTCCCATCCTATAGTTTTAAATAACTACCTTATACTCCTACACAAGGTGGCAAAATAGTTTTTCCGGTAGTTTGTAAAAAGGGGGTTTTTCCAAAACTCATTGTTTCCTTTGAACAACTCTTGAGACTAAAATAGAGGTATATAAATGCAAGCTCAGTGAAGTAGCTTGCCTTGCTCAGCAAAGTTCTCGGGGTCTTGTTCCTGCTGATCAAAGTACTCCCCTTCCTCGAAGACTCCGGCAGCGTTTTCGTCTAACGTCAACAAGCGATACAAACAATTACTATACTAACTCAAGCATCATCACAACATCACACTTGCTACACATAGCTACTGCACACATCAAGCAACACAAGGTGGTTTCAAACTGATTGAATTAATCTTTATTTAATTAATTTCAAACTAAGGCAGAAACTAGTTGTACACTAATTAATTCACCACTTAATCTATGTTTGTCACAAAAATTCAAACTAAAATTCTATGGATAGCTACTGGTGTGTAGAAGATCACCCAATTGGTTTGGGATCATTTGGAGTTACAAAACTCCCTACACATCTGTTTTACTTCAGAAGGGTTTTAAACAAGTTTTAGCTACCAAACAAATTTGGTTGCTCCAAAAATTAAATCCTTTTAGGGGTATCTAACCTTGGTTGAGTGTGACCTAACAAAATTGGTTTTAGACCAATTGGATCTACCAACAGTTCACACTAATTGTTTTAGTGCAGAAGGGTGCACTGAAGTTCAACCAAAGGATAAGGATTTTATACTACTCAATTAATTCTACCAAAATTTGGGGAGCTAAAGGATCCTAATACAAAGCTACCAAAATTGGTTTCAAGTTATTTGGATTTATATAACTCCAGAAACAAATGGTTTAGTGTTTTAAACCTTCTGGAGCATTTTTACTAATACATTTTTATTATTTATTTAAATGAGATGAGACCACTTTGGTGAGTTAAAGAATTTTATAAGCTTTCCAGAACATCTGAGTTTGATTTATTTGGATTCCTAGAACTCGAGATAATGAATTTATAAACTAGGTCCAGTACTGACTTATCCAGAGAAAAAGAATTAGGAAAATCATCTCCTCTGGATAATGTTTAAAACTATGACATGTGGGGTCGGGTGGTCAGTGACTCAGTGGAAAACGTTTCGCGCGCGGTTTAAGTTTAAAATGCTGACGGGTGGGGTCCACCAGTCAGTGTCTAAACAAGGCGAAGCGGTATGCTACCGTCGGATTTAAATCCAACGGCGCAGGATCAACTTCTTCCTCGACTACCGGCGTACGACGGAGCCGTGGCTCCGGCGGCGACGAGGTGGGTCAAGGGCTCACCTAGGGGCCTCGGGTGGTGGCGGAGATGACGTAGATCGACGGCGGAGGGAGTGGGGAAGCACTGGGGTGAGTTGCGGGTGCTGGGACGGCTCCAAACGACAGCGGCGTGGTCAGCACCTTCTCCGCGGCCGTGCTCCAAGTCCGGCGACTCCTCCGCGGCGCTGCTGTGCACAGAACACGGGCGAACCGCGGCGGGTGAGCTAGGATGCAATGGTGATGCGGCTAGGGTGCAAGGAAGAGAGGGAGAGAGAGAGGCACGGCTCGGCCGTGACCGTCGCCCACCTTCTGCTCCGGCGAGGTGCAGAGCACGGGCAAAGGCAGCAGCGCTTCCGCGGCTGCGAATCCGCCCTCCTGGCGGTGCTCTGGAGTGAGTGGAGTGGAGTGGAGTGGTGGCCGTGAGGGAGTGTGGAGAGATGGCGAGGCACGGGTGGCCTTTTATGGGCGAGCTCGGGCTCGTCGTGGACGCTGTGCAGGGATGGGGCTGGGGAGTGGGAGAGCTTGCCATTGGCGCGGAGCCGGTGCAGGTACGGCGTAGTGCGGTGGCAAACGAGGAGAGGGTGCGGCGGTGTTGCCCGCTGACCCTGGCAGGGGTGGCGTCGCGCTCGCGCTCTGGCCGCGGCGTGGCGAGGGTGCACGCAAGGGGTGAGGGGGCTCTGCGGCGCTGCGGTCACTTCGAGCAGACGCAGAGGTGAGTGAGGGAGGCGTCGAGCAGAGCGTGGCGTCGCATCGCGGTTTCCTCTGCTTCCTCCACAGAGGGACCACGGACGGCAGCGCGTGGCGTCGCGTCGCGGACGGTGGGCACGCCAGCGAGCTCGGCAGCGCTTGAGTCACGTCGACTAGAGGCAGAGGGAAGAGGGTGGTGTGGCGGGCACGGCGCGGCGTCGCCTCTGCGTCGCGTCCTTGCTCACCACGGAGACGACCCGTGCGGCAGTGCGCCACGGGCGGCATCGGCGTGGCGCACGCCACACTCCACCTCCGGGTCCACGAGCTCGTTTCCCTCGCAATCATTCACGTGTGAGAGGTGAGGAAGGGGTGGGAGCTACTGGAGTGATCGATTTCACCGAATCGAGTTCGAATTTTGGATTGGATTTTCAGTTTAGGGAAGAACACAGTGTGATCAACAAGTGTTCGACGAAATTCCAGAACCAAATTCAAATTTGAATTTTCTGAAATTCTTTCCATGGTTTGCTTCAAAATAATTTGTCAAGGTTTGTGGTACCACTGGGGTATTTATTTTGGAAGTGTAGCTTGGTGATCTTGATGATTTCCAAAGTTAAAGAAACATTTGAAAATTGAAAATAGAATTTTGGAATAATTTTGGAAATAGAATTAGAGGGAAAAGAAATAAGAATGAAATGAGAGAGGTCACTCCTCTCCACTGGATTCTTATTTGGAAGAAATTTTGAACTTACTTGGAGTTTTTAGGGTGACACTTGTCACTTTAGTTTTATTATTTTATTTCTTTTCTTTTCTTCAAAAATTCAAACAAACAACACAAGCAAGCACTCATAAAGTAACAAAAGTTTTTGTTGGCCCACAATTTTTGACTAATAACACTGGGTTACAAATTTGGGATGTTACAGATCCTTCCCCCCTTAGGATAAATCTCGTCCCGAGATTGGCTGGGCTTAGGTGCTAAAGAGGTGGGGAAATTCGCTCCTAAGATAGTCTTCACGTTCCCAAGTTGCTTCCTCTTCGGAGTGGTTAGTCCACTGGACTTTATAAAACTTGATCTTGTTCCTCCGGGTGAGACGAATATCTTCGTCGAGAATTTTGACCGGTCTCTCACGATAAGTCAGATCATGGTTCAGGTCAATGGATTGGTGGTCAATGTTCTTGAAAACATCGGGCTGGTCAGGAACTTCAAGACACTTCCGGAGCAGAGAAATGTGGAAGACGTCATGAAATTCCGATAACTCTGGGGGTAACTCTAGCTGATAGGCTACTTCTCCGCGACGGGCAAGAATCTTGAAAGGTCCAATATATCTGGGTGCCAACTTTCCTTTGACATGGAAACGTTGCATCCCTTTGAGTGGTGTCACCCGAAGATAGACAAAATCTCCTGGTTGAAAGGTGACATCACGACGCTTGGAATCAGCATAACTTTTCTGACGGGATTGGGCTGTTTTGAGACGTTCACGGATAAGTTGGACTTGCTCCTCGGCTTCACGGAGGGTATCTGGTCCAAACACTTTTCCGTCTCCGGTCTCGGACCAGTTCAAGGGTGTACGACACTTCTTGCCGTAAAGTGCTTCAAATGGGGCCATTTGCAGACTGGACTGATAACTATTGTTATAGGAAAACTCTGCAAATGGAAGGCAATCTTCCCATTTAGAGCCATAGGCTAGGACACATGCACGAAGCATATCTTCCAGAATCTGGTTTACTCGCTCGGTCTGTCCTCCAGTCTGGGGGTGATAGGCTGTGCTGAAAGATAAGTGTGTTCCGAGGGCTTCATGAAGAGCTTTCCAGAACCGTGAGGTAAACTGCGTGCCTCTGTCAGATACAATTCTCTGGGGAACTCCGTGTAGGCTTACTATCCGGGACATATATAAATCTGCTAACTGGGCCCCGGTGTATGTGGTCTTGACGGGGATAAAATGGGCAACTTTGGTCAGCCGATCAACGATGACCCAAATTGAGTCATGGCCTCGGTTTGACCTAGGAAGTCCGGTGATAAAATCCATTCCAATTTCATCCCATTTCCACTCGGGGGTCTTGAGGGGTTGGAGCAATCCGGCAGGGCGCTGATGCTCTGCTTTGACTCGCTGACAATTATCACACTTGGCCACGAAAGATCCAATTTCCCGCTTCATTCCATGCCACCAAAACTTCTCACGAAGATCTTGGTACATCTTGGTTCCTCCGGGGTGGATCGAGTATGGGGTATTGTGGGCTTCTTTCAGGATTAGACCTTTAAGTTCCTTATCATCGGGCACACATAGGCGTCCTTTGAATCTCAGAACTCCTTCAGCATCTATGGCAAAACCAGGTGCTTTATCAAGGGGTACCTTTTTCTTAATACCTTCAATACTCTCATGACCCTTCTGGGCTTCTTTGATTTGGTCCAACAGGGTTGGGGCTAACTCCAGGTTGGCAAGATATCCATAGCTAACCAATTCAAGTCCGAAATCTTCGAACTCCTTAAATAAGGTTGGCTGCTCTGCTTGGATTAGGGTATTCAGGGTGCATGGCTTCCGGCTTAGGGCATCGGCTACCACATTGGCTTTTCCGGGATGGTAATGAATTCCGACATCATAGTCCTTAATCAATTCCATCCACCTTCTCTGCCTCAGATTCAACTCCTTCTGAGTGAAAATGTACTTCAAGCTTTTGTGATCTGTATAGACCTCGCAGCGATGACCCACAAGATAGGGTCGCCATTTTTTTAAAGCAAAAACCACAGCTGCTAACTCCAGGTCATGGGTTGGGTAATTCCCTTCATGCGGTCGCAATTGTCGAGACAGGTACGACACAACTTTCCCTTCTTGCATCAGAACGCAACCAAGTCCGAGACGTGAAGCATCACAATACACGTCGAAACTCTTGGTGACGTCTGGCATGATTAGGATTGGGGCTGAAGTCAATCTCTTCTTCAGTTCTTGGAAACTATCTTCACACTTCTGGGTCCATTCAAACTTCTTATCTTTCTTCAACAACTGGGTCATGGGTTTGGCTATACTGGAAAATCCTTCAACGAACTTGCGGTAATAACCTGCTAGTCCGAGAAAACTTCGGATTTCCGTCACACTGGTGGGTGATTTCCAGTCTAGAATGGCTTTGATTTTCTCGGGGTCAACAGAGATTCCTCCTGCAGACACAACATGTCCGAGGAATGCCACTTCACTTAGCCAAAATTCACACTTGCTAAGTTTGGCATACAGTTTGTGTTCTCTGAGGGTCTCCAAAACCACACGCAGATGTTCAGCATGCTCTTCTTCCGTCTTGGAGTAGATAAGGATATCATCGATAAAGACAACCACGAACTTGTCGAGGTACTCCATGAAAATCTTATTCATGAGATTCATGAAATAAGCTGGGGCATTGGTCAAGCCAAAGGACATAACGGTGTATTCAAACAATCCGTACCGGGTGGTGAAGGCGGTCTTGGAAATGTCAGACTCTCGAATCTTCAACTGGTGGTAACCCGTCCGAAGATCGATCTTAGAAAAGACTCGGGCTCCGTTCATCTGATCGAACAGATCCTCGATCTTGGGCAGGGGGTACTTGTTCTTGATGGTTACATCATTGAGCTTGCGATAATCCACACACAGGCGTGTGGTACCGTCTCTTTTGTCCACGAAGATGATAGGTGATCCCCAAGGTGATGCGCTTGGGCGAATCAAACCTTTACTGAGCTGATCAGCTAACTGCTTCTTCAATTCCACCAGTTCTTCTGGATTCATCCGGTAGGGTCTCTGAGATATAGGGGATGTTCCAGGAATAAGTTCAATCACGAACTCAATATCCCGGTCTGGCGGCATACCAGGCAATTCCTCCGGAAAAACATCCTTGAATAGATGGACCACACGGATCTCATCTAGGGTTGGTCGGGCTATGCCTTCATGACAACAGGGTTGGGATTCGTTGGCTTGTGAAGCATACTCCACTTCAGTTCCTTCGTCTGTGGTGAGAGATACGGCTCTTCTGGCACAGTCGATGCGACCATGATACTTTGCTAACCAATTCATACCCAGAATGACATCTATGCCTTGGGTTCCTAGAATGATTAGGTCAGCTGGGAAATTCTCTCCTTTGATCTCAAGAGAGACGTCGGGACAAAACAGCTTAGTTTCTACTAGGAACTCTGGGGTTTGTATGAGTAGGGGTTTGGACAAGAGACTCCCGACCAGACCTCCCTTAACAACAAACTCCTTGGTAACAAAGGAATGGGTAGCACCAGAATCAAACAGGACAGTGGCAGGTACTGAGTTGACAAGGAACGTACCCAGCACAACATCTGGCGCTTCCTGGGCTTCTTCAGTGTTGATGTGGTTCAGACGGCCTCTTGCAACAGCAGCATTGCCACGGGGTGCAGTATTCTTGCCATTTCCATTTCCATTACGGCCTTGTCCAGAGTTGGGTGCCGGTGCATTGGGGCGCGGAGCATTCCTCTTGGGATTGGGGCAGTCTCGGGAGTAATGACCCTTGTTGCCGCATTCAAAGCAGACAACGCTGGCAGTAGGGGTAAAAGGGTTGGTGTTTCCTCCGGGACGATTGTTGCCATTGGCGGCGGTAGTTGTTGTTGATGTTTGGGCGGGGGACATTGTTGTTGCTGTTGGGACGGTTGGGATAGTTGGGACGTGGAGCTGGGGGTGGTCGATAAACTGGCTTGGGTGCTGGCTGGAAGGTGCGAAGCTTCTGGCTGCTGGAACCTTCCTGAATATTCATCCTCCTCTTGCGACCTTCAAACATGGACTTGCGCTTGGTCTCCAGCTGAATGGCCTTGTCCACCAGTGACTCCAAATCACGGAAGTCCTGGACAACCAAGGCACATTGCATCTCATCATGGAGTCCATTCAGAAAACGCTCCATCTTCTTCTTCTCCGTGTCGGTATCTTCAGGAGCATACCGAGCAAGATCGGTAAACTCATCCAGGTAACCAACCACATCTCTGCCTGCCTGCCTTAGCTTACGGAACTCATCCTTCTTCCTCTCGATAAGACCGCTAGAGATGAACTTCTTGCGGAATTTGTCCTTGAACTCCTCCCAGGTAATGACATGACCTGCGTGCTGGAGGGTCTTGGTAGTCTCCCACCAAGCTCTTGCAGGTCCAGCAAGGTAGTGGGTAGCATACAGGACCTTCTCATTCTCTCCCACCGAGGCAACTTCCAGGTCGTTCTCAATAGTGCGGATCCAGTCATCTGCTTCCAGGGGGTGAAGTCCCTTGGAATAGGTGGGCGGTGTGGTCTTCTGGAAGTCACTCAGGGTAGAGCGTTGATTTCCACCCTCGTCGCCATTTCCATTGCCACCATTGTGGTTCTGGTTGGCGTGGGCAGCGGCAAGTTGCTGCAGGGCGGCGAGATGAGCTTGGCGCTCCTCTCGAGCAGCTTGGCGATCCTCCATGATGATCGCAAGCAGTTGGGCAGCGGTTGGTTCCGGCGGGGGTGGTGGTGTCGCGTGCTGGTTGTGGCGAGTGTTCGTCATCCTGGAATAGATACGATATAAGAGGCAAGGCAAAGAGGCTTTGGCTAACGATGAAGTCACGAAGGGAGTGGTTGATAAATCACTTCGTCAAACAAGACCATCATTTTTTTTTATTCAACACAACATCACATCAAGGAGTTCACACAACAAGCTTACAACATCCTAATGCACCTAATGTACATACAACATGATTTCACTAGGAACCATCACACACACTCTACTCGCATAGGGGGGGGGTCGACACAGTCCTAAGGTAGTGCTCTCGTCGCTCAACTACTGAGGTGGAACCCCAGGCTCGACGACCTCAACGTCTGAGTCGTAGGGTGGCTCCTCGGGATCCTCCTCCTCGAGAACTGGCTCAGACGGCTCCTCCTCCTCGTCAACTAACTCCTCCTCGTCGTCCTCCTCCTCGTAATCCATCTCCTCAAGGTAGTCCTCATCATCACTGATGAAGGCACTGTTCTCCTTGCGGAGATCCTCGCCCTCCTCCTCCATCTCGTTCGCCTGCTGCTCCATCTCGTCTATCATCTCGTTCTGCTCTGCTACCGTCTTGCGGAGCCTGACGATAGACCTCCTCTGACGGGCCAGCTTCAGGCGGAGATTATCATTCTCCCACTTCAGCTGGGTCTCACGGTCTCGGGCATCGTCGAGGGAGCTACGCTGGAAGTGAACCTTGAGTCTAGCATCGCGCAGGTTCTCCTGGGTGTCGTGAAGTAGCACCTCCATGTCGGTGATGTACTCGCCGAAGAGAGTGTGCTGCGCGGGGTAGGTGGGGTTTCCATCGTCGTCACGCCTTCCGAAGTACTGGAACCGAGTGCCCACCAGCTCGTCCTTGTGCTCCTCACAAAGGCGGGCTAGTAGCCTCTGCATAACTCGGGTCAGACCGTCAACCCAAGTAGTGTCCATCGTGGAGTAGACCAAGTCCTTGGAGCGGGGTGGCTGAATCCTGCCTCGGACGGACGACTTGATGAGCCAGGACAGGTTCCCATCACCGAGGGAATCGACCTGAGTTCCCTCAAACTCTGGAACAGGGCGTCCCAAAATCTGGCTCAACTCGTACAAGTCCTGCTCGAACATCAGCAGGCCGTCCTTCCTCACTTGGACGAACTCGGACACGTTGGGTGCCATCTACAAGTTTAGGCAAAATTTTAAGTTAGTTAAGTGACATGAGTATCAAATGTAAACTTAATGGAGTAACAAGTGTGCAAAATTTTAAGGGTTCAAGAAAAGATTACTCTTAATGAGTGTAGGGTTTTAAATAAATAGGGGGGGGTTGGGGAGATAAGAAATTTTCGAAAATACTTCACTTCCTTGTTTTAGAAATTAACTTTTGTAACTCTTGACTAACGCCCATGCTAACTAAAGTCTCCTAAAGTCAGGATGGCTCTGATACCAGCTCTGTGGGGACCCCGGACTAGCCGTCCGAAATACCCGATTATGCTTAACACAACGATCCCGTGATCAGTCTGTCGTTGCACATAATCCGAACTGAATATCAAAGTTTACATCCATACAATACCGAGTTTAAAGTCTTACAAACCTGGCCATACAGGCCTAATTATACATAGGTGCCTTCAAGGGCCAAACCATCTTTATTCAGCGGAAGCTACGGTAGTAGGGCTAAACCAACTCGACAACACCCGACAGGCAGCTGACTTATGAAGATCTTAGTTCGCATAGACGTCGCCAAACTCCTCTTCAACGTAGGGTTCCTCGAAATCTGGCTAAGACAATAGCCAGGGACGAAACCAATATGAGTACATTTGATTGTACTCGCAAACTACCCCAACTAGAGTAAGCACTAACTAGTTTTTTTTTTAAAAACTTTTATGTGAAAACTCTCAAATCCTTACTGGAAAGGGTTGAGACGAAGTTTATAACCATCCTTTGAGAAAACACCACTTTAGCTATTTTTCCCGAAAAATCCTTCCCTGTCCGACCAAATCTCAATCAGGGTTCCAAACCCTTCACCACCTTGCACCAACTCATTGGTACAGGTAAGCAACCTTTTCCATCTCAGTTTCCTTTCAAACTCAACGCTTTATAAAACTTTTATCAAAACTTGCACATGGTCTTAGGACAGCCTTCCAACTGTCCATATCCGAGGACTCGGCTATTCGAATAGTTTTACCCTCTGCAGAGGTAGTACGCTTTTCCCACACCCATCCGGTCACTCATCGTGTCAGCCACGTCCCGCCATACCGGAGGTATGCGAAGTTGAGTTCCCGGCCATAGCCTGTCCTTTGCTCATGCTAGTATAGGACCCTGCCTCTACGACACTTTCCATCGACACTCAAATCCTCAGAAACTAAGTGTGAGGACTCGTAGTTCTGTCCGGCGGACCCAAGGGAGCCCTTCAATCCTCTTCCTCCGATACGCTCATACCGGCTTCCGGTAGACTTCAATGAAGAGGACCCAGGTCAGGGGGTAGGTCACCAAACCATCCCCTCATGGAACGAGGTCATCCTCGTTGTTGAGGTATCCAGTACTAACACGAGCAAATTATATGACTACGCCCTTGCCCATATGTGGGTAAATGTGGTCGCACAGGTTATCGGCTGGTAGTCATAGTACTAGGACACAATGTGCATTTTTCGCAAAACAACACCATCCTTCTTTAACTGAGCACCGACCTTCCGGCAGGTCTATCCAAGTACTTTCAAAGGAGTTTCAAGAAAACATTGTTTTTCCCATCCTATAGTTTTAAATAACTACCTTATACTCCTACACAAGGTGGCAAAATAGTTTTTCCGGTAGTTTGTAAAAAGGGGGTTTTTCCAAAACTCATTGTTTCCTTTGAACAACTCTTGAGACTAAAATAGAGGTATATAAATGCAAGCTCAGTGAAGTAGCTTGCCTTGCTCAGCAAAGTTCTCGGGGTCTTGTTCCTGCTGATCAAAGTACTCCCCTTCCTCGAAGACTCCGGCAGCGTTTTCGTCTAACGTCAACAAGCGATACAAACAATTACTATACTAACTCAAGCATCATCACAACATCACACTTGCTACACATAGCTACTGCACACATCAAGCAACACAAGGTGGTTTCAAACTGATTGAATTAATCTTTATTTAATTAATTTCAAACTAAGGCAGAAACTAGTTGTACACTAATTAATTCACCACTTAATCTATGTTTGTCACAAAAATTCAAACTAAAATTCTATGGATAGCTACTGGTGTGTAGAAGATCACCCAATTGGTTTGGGATCATTTGGAGTTACAAAACTCCCTACACATCTGTTTTACTTCAGAAGGGTTTTAAACAAGTTTTAGCTACCAAACAAATTTGGTTGCTCCAAAAATTAAATCCTTTTAGGGGTATCTAACCTTGGTTGAGTGTGACCTAACAAAATTGGTTTTAGACCAATTGGATCTACCAACAGTTCACACTAATTGTTTTAGTGCAGAAGGGTGCACTGAAGTTCAACCAAAGGATAAGGATTTTATACTACTCAATTAATTCTACCAAAATTTGGGGAGCTAAAGGATCCTAATACAAAGCTACCAAAATTGGTTTCAAGTTATTTGGATTTATATAACTCCAGAAACAAATGGTTTAGTGTTTTAAACCTTCTGGAGCATTTTTACTAATACATTTTTATTATTTATTTAAATGAGATGAGACCACTTTGGTGAGTTAAAGAATTTTATAAGCTTTCCAGAACATCTGAGTTTGATTTATTTGGATTCCTAGAACTCGAGATAATGAATTTATAAACTAGGTCCAGTACTGACTTATCCAGAGAAAAAGAATTAGGAAAATCATCTCCTCTGGATAATGTTTAAAACTATGACATGTGGGGTCGGGTGGTCAGTGACTCAGTGGAAAACGTTTCGCGCGCGGTTTAAGTTTAAAATGCTGACGGGTGGGGTCCACCAGTCAGTGTCTAAACAAGGCGAAGCGGTATGCTACCGTCGGATTTAAATCCAACGGCGCAGGATCAACTTCTTCCTCGACTACCGGCGTACGACGGAGCCGTGGCTCCGGCGGCGACGAGGTGGGTCAAGGGCTCACCTAGGGGCCTCGGGTGGTGGCGGAGATGACGTAGATCGACGGCGGAGGGAGTGGGGAAGCACTGGGGTGAGTTGCGGGTGCTGGGACGGCTCCAAACGACAGCGGCGTGGTCAGCACCTTCTCCGCGGCCGTGCTCCAAGTCCGGCGACTCCTCCGCGGCGCTGCTGTGCACAGAACACGGGCGAACCGCGGCGGGTGAGCTAGGATGCAATGGTGATGCGGCTAGGGTGCAAGGAAGAGAGGGAGAGAGAGAGGCACGGCTCGGCCGTGACCGTCGCCCACCTTCTGCTCCGGCGAGGTGCAGAGCACGGGCAAAGGCAGCAGCGCTTCCGCGGCTGCGAATCCGCCCTCCTGGCGGTGCTCTGGAGTGAGTGGAGTGGAGTGGAGTGGTGGCCGTGAGGGAGTGTGGAGAGATGGCGAGGCACGGGTGGCCTTTTATGGGCGAGCTCGGGCTCGTCGTGGACGCTGTGCAGGGATGGGGCTGGGGAGTGGGAGAGCTTGCCATTGGCGCGGAGCCGGTGCAGGTACGGCGTAGTGCGGTGGCAAACGAGGAGAGGGTGCGGCGGTGTTGCCCGCTGACCCTGGCAGGGGTGGCGTCGCGCTCGCGCTCTGGCCGCGGCGTGGCGAGGGTGCACGCAAGGGGTGAGGGGGCTCTGCGGCGCTGCGGTCACTTCGAGCAGACGCAGAGGTGAGTGAGGGAGGCGTCGAGCAGAGCGTGGCGTCGCATCGCGGTTTCCTCTGCTTCCTCCACAGAGGGACCACGGACGGCAGCGCGTGGCGTCGCGTCGCGGACGGTGGGCACGCCAGCGAGCTCGGCAGCGCTTGAGTCACGTCGACTAGAGGCAGAGGGAAGAGGGTGGTGTGGCGGGCACGGCGCGGCGTCGCCTCTGCGTCGCGTCCTTGCTCACCACGGAGACGACCCGTGCGGCAGTGCGCCACGGGCGGCATCGGCGTGGCGCACGCCACACTCCACCTCCGGGTCCACGAGCTCGTTTCCCTCGCAATCATTCACGTGTGAGAGGTGAGGAAGGGGTGGGAGCTACTGGAGTGATCGATTTCACCGAATCGAGTTCGAATTTTGGATTGGATTTTCAGTTTAGGGAAGAACACAGTGTGATCAACAAGTGTTCGACGAAATTCCAGAACCAAATTCAAATTTGAATTTTCTGAAATTCTTTCCATGGTTTGCTTCAAAATAATTTGTCAAGGTTTGTGGTACCACTGGGGTATTTATTTTGGAAGTGTAGCTTGGTGATCTTGATGATTTCCAAAGTTAAAGAAACATTTGAAAATTGAAAATAGAATTTTGGAATAATTTTGGAAATAGAATTAGAGGGAAAAGAAATAAGAATGAAATGAGAGAGGTCACTCCTCTCCACTGGATTCTTATTTGGAAGAAATTTTGAACTTACTTGGAGTTTTTAGGGTGACACTTGTCACTTTAGTTTTATTATTTTATTTCTTTTCTTTTCTTCAAAAATTCAAACAAACAACACAAGCAAGCACTCATAAAGTAACAAAAGTTTTTGTTGGCCCACAATTTTTGACTAATAACACTGGGTTACAAATTTGGGATGTTACACATTCTAGGATGTTCTTACTTATCATTATGCATACTTGTGGTTCATAGTACTTTCTTCTATGTTACACTTTGTGAATTATCATTGAACATCCTTATATTGAATATTTGATATCACTTCATAATCTATCTTGTACATTGCTACTCCTTTGAAGAATGAATCATTTGACTGTATGTAGCAATAACTTCATCACTTCATTCATAACATGTGACTTACAATATTATATGATCAAGATTATGATGGTAGCATGTCACTTCAAAAATTATTTTGTTTTATCGTTTACCTACTCGAGGACGAGTAGGAACTAAGCTTGGGGATGCTTGATCCGTCCCAAACTTATCTATAATTTTTGATGTTCCATGCATGTTTTATGTCAATTGGCACATGTTTTATATACACTTTATATCATATTATGACATTTATTGGAATAACCTACTAATAGTTGCCAAAGTGCAAAATCTTCTTGTTTTCCTATTTGTTGTGTAGGAATTATCAAAAATACAAAATGAAACCTTGTTGGAGCCAAATTGGGACTTTCCTGAAATCTATCTGAGAACTTTTTACGGAGATTGTCAGTTTGACCCTCGAAGATGGCGTCCAATGGAAATCAAATTAAAGAGAAAGTTATCACAATTTTCCATACGAAGATTTTAAGCCCGAGATCAGCCCAATCGGAGTTCGGACGCGACCTGTAGGCCTGTTTTGGTGGAACCCTAAAAGGGGGTGACGGAAATCCGAGAGTCTATATAAAGAAGGAAACCCTAGGTCATGAAAGCCACCCAAGACCACGAATTTTCCTCCTCCCAGGCAGCCGTCTGGGGGAGGAGAACCTCCTCCACACCATCCTCATCACCAAGGGCAGCCGCCGCCGCCAAGGGCCGCCGCCTCCACTCCGGGCTGCACCTCTTCATCAACCTCTCCATCAAGCTCCTCATCACCATGACCATGTGTGAGTAGTTTCCCTCGGGGCTGAGGGCTCGTACCGGTAGCTATGTGGTTCATATTTCTCTCCCATGGTGTGATCTTTATGTGATCATGAGCTTTGTAATCTAGTTGGATCCATGGATGTTACTCTTCATTATCTTATAAATATGCTACTCAAGTGGTTTTATTAATGTAATCTCCGGAGTCAGCTTTGTCCCATGGTGCGAAGTTGACAGTGCGCGTGCCGTGTGTGACTCTTTGGATTAAAGATTATGGGAATACTTGCCATGAGTTGTTCTTTTGTTGGTTGTCACTATAAAATTGTAGTGTTTATTTAATACTATTTTGGGGCGCTCATAGTGACATTGGGGTTCCCTAGATGTGGAAGACAAACTTTAAGGTGTGCTTTTGCAGCCCTACACGATGGTCTTGGTGTTCTATGATATTGTGGTGTTTGTTCACTCAGGATTTAAGGTGTGCTCTTGTAGCCCTACGCAGTAGATTGGTATTTCTATCCAACGGGAGAATAGTTCAGAGTAGCATAGTGAAAAGGAAATATCTATGTATTCAATTTTATTATAATTGTTGAGAGTGTCCACTAGTGAAAGTATGATCCCTAGATCTTATTTCCAAGCATTGAAACACCGTTTGCTCTCATTTTGGCTCAAGTTTGCTGGCTGCCATTTTTATTTCAGATTGCAATTACCACTTATAATCATCTATATTACTTATATTTCACTATCTCTTCGCCGAACTAGTGCACCTATACATCTGACAAGTGTATTAGGTGTGTTGGGGACACAAGAAACTTCTTGTATCTTAATTGCAGGGTAGCTTGAGAGGGATATCTTTGAGCTATACCTCACTGAGTTCGATAAAACTTGGGTTATTCACTCAAGGGAAACTTGCTGCTGTTCTACAAACCTCTGCACTTGGAGGCCCAACACTGTCTACATGAATAGAAGCGTGCGTAGACATCCACGTATAAGAAACACACACTTGAGCTTGTCCTCTTGCTGCATAGAGGATTGGGCTTTCTCTCTTTGAGAGGTTTCACTTATCATATTTATTTTCAGCTTTTTACTTCATTGCAAACTCAACACCAAAAACACAAAAACACTTGCATCTTTTAATCATTTTAGTTTGTCTAGTGCATAGATAATAAGAGAAGTGACACTCTTATTTGAGAAGAAAAATAAATATACCTTCTACTCCTCGTGGGATCGATACTAATACTTACACATCGAAGATTTCA
The DNA here is from genome assembly GCA_947311845.1 of Poa pratensis. Taxonomy (NCBI): domain Eukaryota; kingdom Viridiplantae; phylum Streptophyta; class Magnoliopsida; order Poales; family Poaceae; genus Poa; species Poa pratensis. The sequence continues at coordinate 3,823,818 of CAMZMU010000053.1, read as the reverse complement.
ACGATCCCCTATAATTGTGGGTATCAGATGCCTCTACCTCCCGCCGGCCGCGCTGCAGCCCCCGCACGCCCTGCCGCACGCAGCCGGCAACCTCCACAGAACGCACCAACAGCGCAGCGCAGGAGGAAGCCACGCACAGCCGAGCCCGCGCGGCCTATCCAGGCCCATATCAGACAGCCCGCTTACATGCAGCCAACCAAATACACGGTGTCATCTAACACCCTAGCACATTGTGGACACTACGGGAAACTATGTACACGCCGACGGCCAGGCGCTACGCCGACGACTTTTTATCGGGGCCGTCGGCGTAACCCCTGGGCTGGGCGGGCCAGCAAACAGGCCGTCGGGCCAAATTTAGCCGTCGGTGTATCGGGCTACGCCGACGGCTTTGCCCTCGGGTTAGGTATCAGGGCTACGCCGACGGCTTTGCCCTCGGGTTAGCTATTTTTTACTATTTTTTATATTTTTCATTTCAAATGAAAAAATCATATCTTTAAATCCGTGAATCGAAATTTAACAAATAAAATATCTAAATTGATTAGACAAATGAGAGGAATCCAAATATGACAACCATATCATCTTTTATATCATATTTTTTGTACTTAGTTCACAAAAAAATCATTTTTGGCACTTAAAAAATAAAAAATGATATTTATGAAAATAATTTGAAAAATCCCTTCGCCAGGATTGTTTTCGATACCAAGATACACCTATTTGTGAAATATGAGAACTTTATCACAAACTATGCCATGGGAATGGCCAAAACATGGTCATTTGGGTTGAAACTTGTATATGTTTATACATGATAGACCTTTTTGTGAAGATTTTTTCTGAAACATTTGTCAGAAATCAAGTTTATCATTTTTCATAGCAACTAGTACATATCAAAGGACTCCATGCCAGAAGATATCTTTTTTTGAGCTTTATTTCACTTTATTTGATATATTTGGAAAAACAGTCAAAATGGCCACGACTGTTCATCGAAAGAGGTCGAGTTTTCTAACTGTATCTATGTTTCTGTGATATAACCACTAGTTGTGTACCTTAAAATGATTTTTCAGAAAAATTCAGACCAAACTATCAAACACTTATAGTTCAAATTTGGATTACTTTTAAAAAATCGGCATAAACTCATTTAACTAGTAGAAATCAAGAAAACTCTTAATACTTTGGGATTATCCATAAAATCTGGACTACTCTTTGTCAAAATTAGATGAGCTCTATTTTGCACCATATTTTTTGTACTTTGTTCACAAAAAAAAGTCATTTTTGGCACTTAAAAAATGAAAAATGATATTTATAAAAATAATTTGAAAAATCCCTTCGGCATGATTGTTACATATAGCAAGATACACCTATTTGTGAAATATGAGAACTTTATCACAAATTATGCCGTGGGAATGGCCATAACATGGTCATTTGGGTTGAAACTTGTATATGTTTATAACTTTGTACATGATAGACCTTTTTGTGAAGAGTTTTTCTGAAACATTTGTAAAAAATCAAGTTTATCATTTTTCATAACAACTAGTACACATAAAAGGACTCCATACCAGAGGATATCTTTTTTTGATCTTTATTTCACTTTATTTGATTTTTTCTTGAAAAATGGTAAATATGACCACCACGACTATTCATCGAAAGAGGTCAATTTTTTAAAAAATATATATGTTTCTGTTATGCAAAAGATGATATGGATATCATATTTAAATTCCTCTAATTTTTCTAATCAATTTACACATTTTATTTGTCAAATTTCGATTTACAGATTTAAAGATATGAATTATTCCATATTAAATGGAAAAAGGCGAAAATAAAGTAAAATTATTTTTATTGTTACTTATTGAATATATTATTACATAATGTTTATTCTAATAAATATTTGGAATTCAAACAATCAAGAAGTGTAACGTTATGAAACAGGGGTTAACATGATTGATAGTATACAACTACCAATAAGTCATAACTTGTCACTTGGAAGGTAATGTGGAAGGAACTCAAATGTTAAGCGTGCTGGGTGGAGCAATTTGAGAATGGGTGACCGAGGCATGGAAAGTTTGACTAAATGTGAGTACTTTGATCTCAGATTAAGCGTGTATATGACACATTAAGTGTGTGACTAAATGAGCAATTTTGAAATAATAATAATAAATGTAAAAAAAAAGTAAAAAAAAAGTTATTTCTTTATTTTTTATTTTTTTTGAAAAACCTAAGCCGAGGGCATTGCCGTCGGCGTAGTAAATAATTTTTTTTGAAAAAAAATTGTTTTCAAAAAAATTATTTTTTTGAAAAACCGTAAGCCAACGGCTTTGCCGTCGGCGTAGCCTACGTCGGCTTGTATTACGCCGACTGCAAGATCAGTCTAGGCCGACAGGGTGGTACGCCGACGGTGATACGCCGACTTTGCCCGATGGCAATCTGGACCAACGGCGGCCGTCGGCGTATCGGCAGTTTCCTGTAGTGGGATGACAGGAGGAGTAGACTTCGGACAATATACAATCTGACGGCAGATCAATCAATCAATAGATTTTGTCTCTATGGATTTACACCAGCAGCAACTCTCTTAACTGTCGGTAGAATTAAATTTTTTTTTTTGCACGAATCGGTAGAATTAATTTAAGTGTCACGCTCTTGAACACTGAAGCGTAGACGTAGTGTACATGAACCGAAAGTGCAACGCCGTGCAACCCTCTGGACAATATGCAGATTCGGGCAGGCAGCGCCAACACCACCGGTCCGCCACTAGCCCTCTCAAGATATGCCATCAGATACTTCACAAAAGAGAACAAGCGTTCAACACACTGGCGATCACCTTCGGACGCCCCACTTACGGTAAATCAGTCAGGAGGCTGACCATCTACATGTGTCGCAGTCTGTCTACGACTGATCAGTATCATCAAAGTGGGAGAAGGTTACAGCGGGATAGTATCATGGTCCATCTCCGCGGACAGGTCGACACATTCCGTCCGACTACGTTACTTTTATGAAGCACTGTTAGATTGAGACTGAGAATGTGTACTTCCATTCCATGGTTGGCTCTCAGCTCACTAACCCACCCGTTGAGCGCCCAAGAGCTTCAGAACTTCTTTTTTCTAACTCGAAGACCTTCGACAGAACCTGAGATAAATGCGTGATAGCAATTAATTCTCCACGATGTTCAATCGGATTAATTACACAGCTCACGTTCCATTTCATCCAGTGGCCAACAGATAACGCTGCTTATGGTGGTATACGAATTCAGGACATCAGCGAAACCTGTGAGCAGGAACCATACAGTCGCGAAAAACGTTCAGGTAAGTTCAAAAAGGACGTTCAGGTAAGTTCAAAAAGGACTACAGAGTATAGACACTGAACAACAACACTTGCTAAAATCACCTGTTGAGCAGTTGGGATTAAATGGAAAGCTGCGAAACACCATTGACTTGATTACCCAAGGTTCAAGAAAAACCTTCTAAAATCACCTGTTGAGCAGTTTGGATTAAATGGAAAGTACGAAGCACCATTTGCCTTGATTTACTTGCTTCCTTCCTCCAGATTATGCAGCCACGCCAGCGTAGTCAAATGACATAGGTCCTGCGTCGTTTTCAAGCTCAGCAACAGGTGCGGCATCAAGCAAAACACAAACGGTTCAACAGACTGCGTGATCGATGAAGCAATGCAGGCCAACGGGGGACACTTGCAAGCAACACCCACCCACAAAATCAATAGGTAATACGCAAACAAGCCAACCAAGCTCCGGCCACACTGAGGACTCCAGTATGTCGGCGATGGACACCAGTCAAGCCCATTCTCCGGACATTCGGCCTCTGACCGTCTGACGATTTGCAAACACGGTCTCCTAATCAGGGTCGATGCAGCGGCCCGCCACACTACTGCGCAGACAAATCCAATCCTTAGATACTAGCTATACACAGATATACAAATACTCCAATGTCTTTTTTTGGAAACAAAACAAAAATTTGCCTTTTATATTGATATAGAAGAAACAAACATACAAGCATAGGCCATGGCTGAAAAGGAAAAACAATCGAAGAATACAGATGAGCCCATAATTTCTGTAAGCTTCTTAGCACCAGCAAGGATGCAATTATTTCCTTCATCCTTTATACGCTGAAAAAGGATGGACGACATCGATAATTTGTTGTTGAAAACCCTCGCATTTCTTTCCTTTCAGATTTCCCACGTTGTCATGTATTGGACAGATAGTGGTACAAGGATGACAACTAGACAGTGTAGAACCAACAGTCGTACCACGATCTCTCTCATACACGAACTGCATTGCGGTGACAGCAAAACACTACATAGATCTAGGCAAAATCTAGTCGATCTACTAACACCCACACAGATCTAGGAGGATATACTCACAATGTGCGGGCCAACAACACGGACCGGGCCAGCAAACATGCCATTTTCCATCCCTAGAGCCTGGGCCGAGGGCTCACAAGTAACCAAACACGCCCCAACTAGTTGGTAGTGTGAGGAGAACTGGGCAAATCATTACTTTTACAACTTGGAAGGACTTTGGAAATAGTTTTAAAAGCAAAACATTGTTAGCAATAAGCCATGTCCGGCATGGTGGCGACCATGGCGTCAGTGCGCGCGGCGTCGTGATCCATGGCGGGCGTGGCGCGTAGTGTGTGCGCGGGTGCGTGCGTGAGTGCGTGCGTGTGTGTCTGTTAGTCGTTAGCGACGTAGGAGGAGGACCAGGCTCGGCAGCTCGGCCGGCCACGTTGTCCGCGTTCGTGCGCGACATGGACGCGAGCTGGGGGCGTGTAGTGCGTGGCGTGAGGGGGGCGCGTGGACGCGTGCGTGCGTGTCGTGGGCACTGGCAGGAGCGTGTGCTTCGCTATATAATCCCCCCTCTCCCTGTAATCGCCATTACCACGAGGATTTGAGCTCGGGTTTTAATTCAGAAAAGGTGTTCGTGCGCTAAAATACAGTTTCGTCAGTTAACTGAACTTCGTCTTCCACCTCCGTTCGTTCGAGCGACAGAGAGCGGGAGAGAGTTGCAGCGAGCTCTGCAACAACAAGTGGTATCAGAGCGAGGTAAGCGATGGCATTGGTTCCAGCTGCTGGCATTGGGGGGAGCGTGCCGCTCTCCTGTCCGATGCTCACCGGCGACAACTACACCGTCTGGGCGATCAAGGTCGAGGCCAACCTCGACGCGCAGGGCATCTGGGAGGCGGTGGAGCCAGAGGACCCGACGGCGGCGGTGAGCCCGAAGAAGAACAAGCAGGTGAGGGCGTACCTGCTCGGAGCGCTCACGGAGGACATCCTACTGCAGGTGGCGTCGAAGAAGACGGCGGCGGAGGTGTGGGCGAGCCTCAAGGTGCGGTTCGTCGGCGCGGACCGAGTCAGGGCGGCTCGGCTGTCCACGCTCCGCGGCGAGTTCGAGCGGCTGGTCATGGCGGAGGGCGAGGCGCTGGACGTCTACGCGGGCAAGATCAGCGGCATGTCGACAAAGTACACGAGCCTTGGCGCGACGCTCGGCGAGGCCGAGATGGTGAAGAAGATGCTCGACGGCGTGCCGGATGCCCTGTACACGGCGGTGGCCGGAATCGAGCAATTCTGCGACCTGGAGACCGTGTGCTTCGACGAGGTGCTCGGGCGGCTCAAGGCGTTCGAGGAGCGCACGGCGCGGCGCAAGGGGGCGAGCGGCGGCGAGCGTCGTGGGGACCAGCTGCTGCTCACCTCTGCGCAATGGGAGGAGAGGCGTCGAGCACGCGGCGGCGGCGGCTACGAGGACGACGGTGCGGGGAGCAGCACGGACTGGGGCAGGCGTGGCAAGTGCCACAACTGCAGCATTCGTGGCCATTTTGCCCGCGACTGCAAGAACCCCAAGAAGAAGAAGGAGGAGGAGAAGAAGGAGGAGGCGGCGCTGCTCTGCGACGTCAATCCGATGCTCCTCTAGGCCATGGCTTAGGGGGAGATTTGTTAGCAATAAGCCATGTCCGGCATGGTGGCGACCGTGGCGTCAGTGCGCGCGGCGTCGTGATCCATGGCGGGCGTGGCGCGTAGTGTGTGTGCGGGTGCGTGCGTGAGTGCGTGCGTGTGTATCTGTTAGTCGTTAGCGACATAGGAGGAGGACCAGGCCCGGCAGCTCGGCCGGCCGCGTTGTCCGCGTTCGTGCGCGACATGGACGCGAGCTGGGGGCGTGCAGTGCGTGGCGTGAGTGGGGTGCGTGGACGCGTGCGTGCGTGTCGTGGGCGCTAGCAGGAGCGTGTGCTCCGCTATATAATCCCCACTCTCCCTGTAATCGCCATTACCACGAGGATTTGAGCTCGGGTTGAAATTCAGAAAAGGTGTTCGTGCGCCAAAATACAATTTCGTCAGAGTTTCAGTTAACTGAACTTCGTTTTCCACCTCCGTTCGTTCGAGCGACAGAGAGCGGGAGAGAGTTGCAGCGAGCTCTGCAACAACAAACATCACTAAGATGCATTAACTATTTTTCTATCTCAACATATAAGATATCTACATCACGCATTATTTTAGCCAATCAATTGTTTATGTCATTTCCACTAATAGTAATTAATAATAGTACATTTTTCATGCAACCTATCCATGTCATCTTTTTTCAGCCCTCAAATATTATACAATTCCACACGAATTAAATTTAGTTTCTTGATTATTGTGATCAACTAAATATTGACAACTTAATCATGCAAGTTATACCCATTTCATTTACATAATAAAATTTTCAAATATACCGTTGGAGAGCATGGGGTATTCTTCAAGTTAGAATGAATGATTTAGTTAACCAATTCTATACTTCTTATAAGATAAACCCCCACTAATATGCATTAAATTGTCTATATATACATGCAAAGTGTCTACATTATCCACTATTTTAGTCATTTATTTATCCATGTTATTCCACATTTTTTAATGATACTTATCCATACATGAAAGGTATTCAATTTATAAATTATTTTAACCATACAATTTTGTATATCATAAATTTTTAGCGGTTAAACATATGAACATGTCATATTAATTAAATTTAGATATTGAGTATTGCGGGTAATCAAATCCTTCATATTCTTGAGAATTTTTTCCATTTCATGCATAAAATATTCTTTCTTTGATTTTTTTTAAGGTTCACACTGTAACGCGTGGGGTCAACGTAGACCCCAGTAGTTAAATTTTGTATGATACGCAAATATTCAATAAAGCAAATCCCATGCATATTTGCAAAGTCTTTCATAATCTGTGAGAAATATGGAAGGCAGATGAAGTGGGCCTGTCTCTTTTTACCTGCGGGCCAAGGCCCATACGCCATACTTCCATAGCTAGGGCTCTGCTACCCATCCACGGGAGCGGCGGAGCTACCTCATGGCCGGAAGCCGCCGCCTCCGGCGCGGAGGAGCGCGGTCGCCGCAGCAGGGCCCCGAATCGTCGCCGCTCATAGACGCCACTCTCACCTCCAGGTCTGCGCCCTCATCCATCCTTGCTCGTCTATTTTTTCCTTCTACTCCGTCCAAACTAAAATCGTGAGAGAAACAGCTACCACGAATCCACCCCGTGAATGAGTAGCCTTGATTTAGTCAACTGCTACTGAAATTTCTAGTATTTTTGTGAATTAGTTGGGGAGTTTCACGTTTGGATGAATTGGCAGTGATTATTAGGGTCTTTCGGTGAACGAATAGTGGTCATCACTGAACTGGCCTCCCCTAATTCTGGATCTCCCCCAATTTGTATAGGGTGTCTCGGTTTGTTATTATTCTGAGTTAGTGCGTTTGCATTAACTGTTTAACATGGACAAGTTCATTCGGAGGACGGTTGCGTGATATTCTGATTTAGTGCGCTTGTCATGAACAGTTTAACATGGACCAAGTTCATTCACAATAGTTGTTGATAACTTCAGTATTTCAGTTTACCCAGTGGATAAGTTGGATTCAAAGTTGAATCAAGAAAGCGAACCTCTTGTTTTGTCAGCCAGTTGTCTCGTGTTCGTTTGGTCTTCTTCAGAGCCATGGTGCTTCGATGTTCCATTAACGGTGCTCACTTATGTTTAGCGGCCAAGTGAATTATAGATCAGCAAATGATCACAGTACGAGTTGTCTTGATAAGTAAAAATCGTCATGATTTTTCTGTCAAGCAAAATCATCTCTTGTTGCTATTTCTTTGGGGTTACTCAACAAAGCACATCCTCTCTACCATGATTTAAAAAATACCTTGTACATACGGTTGGCACACTAAACAGATTCTAGATATGCTACAGTGGAAAATTTCAAGCTCTAGGTGGTTCTGATGCTGCTTGTTCTGATTGAAGTTTAGCATGTCCAAGTAGGCACCCTGTTTGCCTTATTGTTCAGTTAAATCCTACTGCATTTCCTACAGTGTATTCGTCAGTACAATCCTAAGCCCTTTTTGTGTTTTCTTAATAACTTTATTATTTTTTCGTTCTTATTCTGATCCATTATTCTTAAATTTCTATGTGGCAGAGAGGTTACCATTGTGGAGAGGCCCTCTAAGAACACCTGCCACGCCTCAGGCCCTACCTCCTCGCTTTCGTCTGGACCTCATGTTTTTGCAGAACTTCTGGACAGCCTGCTTCATGAAATCATTGCTCTCTTTAACTCATGCCATGATTTCCTTGCTTTCATTGGCACCTGCCGCTCTTGGCGCACTGTAGTCTCTTCCTTACCCTCTGAGCATATCTTCAGCTTCCCGCCACTCCACCTCAAACCAGATGGTCCTTATGTTCGTCCCCATAAACACGGTATCAAGCCCATGCTTTTATCTGATTGCAAATGGCAGCTCAGTGATCCTAACAAGAAAAACATATCCCTTCGCTGTTCAGTGCCTCAGAATACTCCAAATACCATGCACTACTTGGGATGCTCACATGGGTATCTTATCTTTTCCTACGAGGAGTACTGTCTCCTTGTCAATGCGCTGACTGGTACCAAGGTGAAGCCCCCGAAACTCCCACCCAACAACAATCTCGGATACTTTTGTGGCATAGGCATTCTTACGGCTGCAATGAGTTCACCCAACTCATGCCTCCTCCTCTTCTCAAAAACCTCCATGTTCGAGTGGCGGGTTGGAACAAACTCCTGGTCAGAGCACAGTCTTGCTATTTGTGGAGAACGTATATATCAGGTTGTGCTCTTGAATGGTGATATCTTTGCCATAGATTCTCTTCTGAGGCTCCACACTATACACTTGGCACCTGAATTCAGCGTGCAAGAAGTAGCAATAATGTGGGAGTCCATTCCTTGTAACTCTTGGTTGGTGGTCTCTGGTGACAATCTTCTCATGGTTGATCTCTCGCCTAGTTTTCACGAGTTGAATGACGAGTCATATAGCATCTTTACGGTCTTTTGTCTCGACTTCTCAGTCAAGCCAGCTAAGTGGGTGGAGATGGAGAAGTTGGAGAATCAAGCTCTGTTTGTTGGCCTTGATCCGAGGAATCCTACGTTTTCCTGCACGAGCCCTGAGAGATGGGGAGGAAAGAGTAACTGCATCTATTTTTCCAGGCTATTTGTCGATCCTGATGAAACTTGGACTGCGATTGAGCTTGGTCAGCCAGTGCACAAGAACATATCTCACTGCCAATCATATTGTGGTGCATTCTCTCCTCCGGACTGCAGTCTACTAAGTAGCCTTTGGGTTTTCCCCAGTTCAATATATGGTTCTGGCTAGTTAGTTATCTTGTCGCGGGGTTTTCACTAGTCCTGCACCCTGGTGAGTTATTTTAGTTAGCAACTAGGTTCTGTAACTGTGATGGTTCACCACCAATGTTTTGTATTCCAAGTAAAATTAACTCTGTATTGGCGTGATGCTGGTTACGCCTGGATGTAATGTGGTGAATGATTAGACATCATAACTGCACTTATCTTCTGACATGCGGAAGTAGAGGCCACCTGGCCGGGTTTGCAACGATTTTCTCGATATTGTATTCGGCTTTACCTCACTATTTTGCATGCCACCTTGGATCATCCAGTGTTGGATGATGTACCTCTGAGTGTATATTGAGTTTCTCTAAACCTTCCCTTGTGTATTCTTTATTATTGCTCACTCTAGGTTTCTAACATAATTTTCTCGATATTGTATTCGGCTTTACCTCACTATTTTGCGTGCCACCTTGGATCATCCAGTGTTGGATGATGTACCTGTGAGTGTATATTGAGTTTCTCTAAACCTTCCCTTGTGTATTCTTTATTATTGCTCACTCTAGGTTTGTAACATAATTTTGTACTCCGTACAACTTTAAGCATTACAGTATGCGTTGGTCGTCACAGAAAGTCCATTACTCAGCTCCAGTTGTATGTCTATACACCCATATGGATTGAATCATTAATGTGAACTTGCTGATTTGCTTGTGAGTTTGTAAGGCAGGCGATTGCACTCACTGGCTTGTAAAGATTGAAGATATACAATGGGCGGTGCATATTCAAGCCTGCGCGCCTTTCTCTTCTTTTTGGCACAAAGTTGAGATGGTTTTGACATAATGGTTGCTATCTGAAGATGGTGGAAGAAAAGTTTCATCACTATACTTGGTCTTAACTTCAAATTAGAGGTGCAGGGGCCACGAGGCTGCTGGCACCTTTTTTTTTGCGATCTAGTGAGCTGGCACCTTGGAAACAATGATAGAGTACTTGAAAATGTTCTCTAAGCCTTGCCTTGTGTATTCTTTACTATGATCGCCTTGTGTTTCTAACATTTATACTTTTGTACAACTTCAAACATTATGCTATGTTGGTGGCCACAGGAAATCCATGCTATTCAGCTCCAGTTGTATATTTATACACCCATGGTGACGTGCAAATTTTCAACCAAATCAGCCAGTGAAGAATGAAACTGAGAAGTTGACTGTGTGGTAGGTTCTGAGCTAACTAACTCAACACTTCAGTACATAAGAGCTTCGTAATTTGGGATAATTAGCTAGCTAATAACGAACTAATGATACACCATGCTCACAAAGGCAAACGATACTTTAGACCTGCAAGTTTAAACCAATCAGTGAGTGATGTCGACTGGGCTAACACGAGCTCATGCGCCATAGTTCTCTAGCTATGTTTCAACCAATGACCGGGGCAACGCTGAATACTGACTGTCACTAGTAGAAAAAAGCTTATAAGTGAGATGTATCCCGGTGCGCCACTGATAGTCTCTCACCTCGGTTTGTGGATTTTGGCAAAATATTCCTGTAGCGCACCAGATTCCACTGTGCCACTGGTAAAAATTTACCAGTGGCACACCGTACGCCTGGTGCGCCACAGGTAAGTTCCAGCTAAACTTGGAAAGGCTGTGGCGCACCGGGCAGTGGTGCGCCACAGCTAACAAAGAGTGCCCTGTATGGAAGACGAATTCGTGCGCCGCACCACTGCCCGTGCGCCACACGATATCTTATTTATTTATTTTTTCTCTTCCTTATCTCTTCCTCCACCACACAACACCACGCACGCACCACCACGCACGCCCGCATCTTCTCTCGCCCCGTCGTTCCCCTTTCTCTCCCACGCCACAGCGCCGCCGCCCACGCCACCTCACCCTCGCCGCCCACGCCACCTCACCCTCGCCACCCACGCCCCGAGCGCCGCCGCGCACCGGACCTGCTGCTCAGGTGGTGGGCTGGCCGCCCGTGCGGGCGTTCCGGAAGAACGCGCTCGCGGCGTCCTCCAAGACAAAGTTCGTCAAGGTGGCCGTCGACGGCGCGCCCTACCTGCGCAAGGTGGACCTCAAGGCCTTCGCGGGCTACGCCACCAGCTCCGCCTCCTACGACCACCTCCTCGCCGCCATCCAGGACAAGTTCGTCTCCCACTTCACTGTCCGCTACGTGTTGTCCTTCTTTTGGGTGGTTTTGTGACGATTTGATGGTGGGTGCAGGCAAGCTTGGGAACGAGGAGATGAAGCTCCTCGACGCGGCGACCGGACCGAGTATGTGCCCACCTTCGAGGACAAGGACGGCGACTGGATGCTCGTCGGAGACGTCCCCTGGAGGTGAGTTCCTCTCTTATCCTCTCTGTTTTTGTACGAGTTAAATCCTCATGCATTTGCAGCTCGTGCTGCTCCTCAGTCACGTTCCTGTTGTTTAAGTTCATATGGACAATACTAAATTAGGTTCATGGTTGGTTCGCTAATGGTAGCAGGCCAGATTCAGAAATCTGGAGGTTTTGGTTGTCCCATGCTGTTAGCTTCAGTTTATCTTTGCCTGAGAATGATTAATTTGATTATTTCAGTATAATGAATATATAAGCAATTGGGATCTCTTGATTACCGTGGAACAAAATGGAAATTTCTTACGAAGTAGGAGTACCAAGGAATCACGAAATTGTGTGTGGTTTTTTATGTTATGATTATGAGATGCTCCTGTTGGTTTATCAATCAGGTATGTAGGTTGGGATCCATAGGAACTGTGCTTAGTCATAGCCTGTATTTTGTATGAGCTGTCGAGAAACTTAGGATATAAATTGATTAGGTGCCGATGATGCTCATAAATTCCATTCCACGTTAGTGAATTCAATTGTTCCATATCTTGCACATGATTCGGACCGAAACGATTCCAAGAGCACTGATGCACTGTTAAGAAATATAACTTATATTTGTTTCTGACAGCAGGCCAATTTCTCAATCACAAGACATAATGAATATGTTGATTGTGAAAATAGAACTTCGTACTATCCTTCCATTGTTTCATCTCAAATTTCAGTTGAATCAACTTAGTGAAATGGGACAGATAAACTAAAACTCACTTGTAGGAGTGCATTCTTTAATTCATTTTTGGCTAAGCACTATTATTATCAATCTGTGTAACGTTCAACAAACTTTCTGTTTGTTAACAAATCGACATGTTGCATAAAACTAACTGTAATGACTTGTATGTGCATGGTTTTGTAGGCTGTAGTAGGAACGACATGTACTAAAGAAGCATGAACGTAGATACGTTTGTTCAACATGGGCTTTTAATCAATTAATCCTAGTGTTTGGTTTTGTTCAACTATGTAATAAAAAATAGGCAGCGAGAATTGTACCTCCTATTTTTCTTGGTCCTGCTCCGTTTACAAATCTGCCGCAAAGGTGTAATGCCTCAAATTCTGTACACAAACCTGAATGATGCATCATCTCTGTTCTGGTATTAGTTGTAGAACAACCTTTTTAACCTTCTGCTAGTTGGTTAAACGTGTTGATTCAGACGTATTTAGTGATAGATAAGGTTAAGAAATTTCAGTAAAATGATGGGCTATATAGTTCGGTTCATTGCTCTAGTGGCTGCACTGTTATAGCTTGCTAATTTAATTAATTAGGAAAGAGTACTACAGTAGACCATGTGTTTGCTGAATATTTCTTTGGGTAGGCCACTCAAGGAATTACAGTAGTATCTTCTGAACTGTCAAATGTGCATGGGCCGCTGGTTGCATCCTGGATAGTGCTCCAGGTTTGTAATTCGGACTTGACCTAAGGCTACTGCTAGACATTCAAATTAAATGGGTTTACGAGTCTAGTAGGGGTAATGTGCGAGCTAGTGATCATTTTTAGATTTAAGACTTTAGATGGAATTAGGACCTATGGTTCGGTTGCTTAAAGGAAATTGGTGGTTCAGTTTTGGGCATAACCCACAGCAAGTTTGTGGTTCAGTTTTACTATTGGTAGTAATTAGAAGGGTTCCTTGTAGTTTTTCATGATCTTTGAGAGTTTATAAGATGCAGTTATACAAGGATAATAATGATGTAGCAGAGTAGGTGTTCAGTGATAGATGAGATTGTCGAAATATATGTGGTGCTTTAGTTCATACTGTCCGGAATGGTACTGTCTTCTAATTATCATCTGTACACATGTTCCATTTTGTGTGATCAATTCCGAGTTTCTTTTGCATGGCGACAAGGGGCTGCGGGAGTGACGACATCGACACGGGGCTGTGGAAGCGACGACATCGAAACTGGTTGCGGTGATGGTGATCACAAGGACATCGACAAAGGGCTGCGGCGGCGACGACGGCAACACCGACACGAGGTTGCGGTGGCATCGACGACCGTATTGCGTTGGACTTGTTGGTTTCAACAAAGTAATTAGTACTAAATTTGGATGTATGGATGAAACATCTATGTGTACTACTAGTGATGTTACTAGAGATGTATGGAAATATGAGATTATGTGCATGTATTCGTGGTTTATTATATATTTGAATTAATTTTGATTTTAGAAATGCGGTTCAATATAATTTTTCAAAATTTTAATCCTCTAAATGATACCAGTGGCGCACATTCTTACTCGCGCGCCACTGGTAGCATTATTTTTTAGAACTGGTACTAGTGGCGCACCTCGTGTAATGGGCGCCACTAGTATTACACTTAGCAGTGGCGCACATTCTCCTCCGTGCGCCACTGGTATTCTACATATTAGGTTGATTCTGGAGGCCCAACGATTACCTGTGGCGCACGGGCCGGTGCGTCACTGATAGTGGGTTTACCTGTGGCGCACCGCTGGTGCGTCACAGATAACACTTATCAGTGGCGCAGATTTAGTGGCGCACCACCGTGTGCCACTGATAGCCGATTTTGGTGTGCCACTGATAGGCTTTTTTCTACTAGTGTGTGCAAACTGTCGAACATTTAGATATAAAGATTAGGGAAAACACAACCATATTCAAGTTCAATCACACATATGATATCAAAGGCCATACATTCAGCGGACTGACTGGGTTGCATGAGCACTGCAGGGACACTCTTTATCCGTCCTCTCCTCCGTGATAAGTATTAGCTATGACTCTGCCAAAAACAACTAAAGGCTGACTTCTTCAGGGAAGGTCGCTCCTGTTCTCCAACCTCCTGTTGTAATCAGCATCAATGTTCTCTTACAAGGCTCGGGTCTCACTACACTTCATATGAATGCAAGGTCCCCACTTACTAGATAAAGATGTATAAATGCCATGTGTATCTTGTATACTTTTTAGGGGCTGTAGCAACGTTTTTATTATTGCTGGGACAGAATGAAGGAGCTGGCAAATACACATGCTCATCGCACATGACCGATAAATCATCATACCGGGCATGTTGACTATGCTTCATCATTGCCAATGTCAAAAAAAAAAAAAATCACTGGACACTAGCACCCAGGATTTTTTATGTAGTAGAAAACCCACCCGGATGAGAATTCCCAAAAACTGTCCCGACGGGGATTGAACTCAGGTCTCTGGGTTTGCCACTGCGCACCCAGACCCAGTGGCGTAGCCAGGCCCCAGGCTACCCTGGCCATGGCCTGGGGCGTAGCAGCTATTTCCTTCGTTAATTACATCTACCGTAGCACTGTTTAGCACTATTCACTACTGTAGCGTGAGCGTTGGCCTGGGGCTTTGAAGTATCCTGGCTACGCTACTGCCCAGACCATTGGGCCACTGCCCCGTCCTTGAAGCATACTGATAACCTTTGTTATAGGAGGCCTTCTCTTGCGGTCATGGTTCACACAAATTAGACATATCTGGATACATCTTTTTATTTGTTCATAATCTGTTTCTAGAGATTTTGAACATGAGGTTACGGGTTCACGTCCTGAAAACAGCCACTTGAAAGGCAGCGAAAGGCTGCGTACTAAAGACCCAAAGTAGCCGGACCCTTTAGAATCAAATGTAAAATGCACCATGGTCTTTGTGAAAAGACTACCATTTTGGAATATGATATAAAATTTCCTTACAAGATCGATATAGTTATCTGAAGATTCTCTCGTAACGTCTGGGTAGTCCCTATGCCCCATTACTACCTCCATGATTATTACACCCAAACTAAATATGTCTGACTTGGGTGTAATTGTACCTCTATGCAAGAACTCTGGTGCCATGTAACCACTGAATCACAACATCATAATACTTTGAAGTGTTAAAGAGACAACACATCTTGTTTGTGAATAAAAAGAAACGGAGTAAGCAGGGCCATTTACTCACAATGTTCCATCATAAGTTGATGTGGAAATAGTTTGCAGTTGATCAAGTTGTCTTGATAGACCGAGCAATATGTTCGCTGGTTTCAGGTCCAAGTGAATAATAGGCTGACCAATTTGCTCGTGAAGGTACAGTAGACCATAGCAAATGCCCTCGATAATTTTGTACCGTGTGCTCCAATTAAACCCAGAAGACTCATCTGTAATTGTAAACAAAAGAATATCATACTGAGACATACATTACGTGACATTATGTCTACTGGATGCAACCATCTGCTGACCGTCACTCGGGATATTTATAACCAGGCTAGATGTCGTATACCAATAGACAACGAAATGTGTAGATGATACGCTATTGATCTTTTTCCGATGATTGACTCATGTATCGACCTTATGTGATTTTTGATATGTAACAACTTTATTGATGAACTTCATAATAAGAATGAATATGTGTATTGATTGTTGAGAGGCCGAAGAGATACTCTACTAAATAAAAGAAGTTAATACATGAAAAGGTTACAAAATTGTATTGTAGGCTCTCATTTCTCATTTATATACTCGTATTAGCCCCACATGTTGGTTAAATATAGCACATGGTATGTGTAAACTGAACATAGCTTCTAGGGTCTTTACTCAAAGTTCCCCAGAAACAAGCTCTGCTTAAACCTCAAGACTACAATACCCAATGATCAGCGACATTTGTATCTATATTCCAAGCGTGTTTTTGAGCATAATTCATTTGCTTGTGTAGCTTTATTGTCCAAATATGCTGTTGAAATATTAAGAAAGAAGCTATATTCATTACTTGAGATATTTTACAGCTTTGCTTTAATATTTGCAGGATTGGTGCGCAAAGGCACCAAATTTCTACACACAAGCTGAACAAGGACCTGCTGGCAACGTGTGCTTAGTAATCAAGGGGCTAATATGATGAGCAGGGACCTTCTTGCGCAGAAAGAAGAGAAGAGGAGGGACCGAACTGCAAAAGAACCAGATTGGATCGGGAGTCAAATCCCTAGCCGCAGCCTCCATTGGAAGCCAGGCCTGGCATTTCTCTCCCCCGATCCCCCATCTCCATCACCAGCTCCGGCCGCCGCCGCGGCCAGGCAGGCGTGGCGGCGCGCCACCGCGACTACACCACGCCACCACCACTCCAGCACGCCACCAAGCCACCACGACGACGACCTCTTCATCCCCTGCGTTCCGACCCACTTTTCTGCATCAACGATCTGACATCGACGACGACGGCAGCGGCGCTGCTCTGCCGCTGGGGCGCTGGAGGCAACAAGGCTCTTCCTCAACCTCCCCTGCTGCTCTTCCTCAACCTCCCCTGCTGCTCTGCCTCTAGACGCCGACGACCTGAAGCTGTTCTTCTTCAACAAGTCGCTGCTGCTCTTCTTCTGAACCTCACGTGCTGCTACTACTCCTCTCCTCAACGCCCCCATGCTGCTGCTCTTCTCTACGCCAAGACTGAAGCACCTACTTGGTTGACTCCAATCGATCCTAGCCTCCTTTCTCTTCCTATTTCCTTGCAATTGCTAAGAACCATCGTTGGCTGTAGTGATTTGTTTAGAACAAATACGTGTGCTAGTGTGTGTACTTATTCTGTCACTTGTGAACCCGTGCTGTATATTTTGTGTCTCTGAATTTCTACATGTGTATGTGCTAGTAAAATCTGTCATTTGTGTGCTGCACTTGGTGCACAATCGTATCTAGTTTCTAGCCTTTTTTTGTGTTTGTGCTAGTCTTGTATTTCTGCCTCTACCTCAATTATGCTTATGTCTATTTGTTGTGTGCTAGTACTTGTGTGTCTTTGATTATTTGTTGCTCTACCTTGTGTTGTTCATTAAACTGAAAATACCAAAAAGACACTTGCTAGTTTAGATTTAAATTCTTGCAAATCCACCTTTTATATTGTGATCTAGCTTTAGCCGACCTCGATAGTTGTCGCCTAGTCCCTGTGGAAAGAACGACAAAAACCCCACTATTCTGCATTGATCACCCAACAAATGTCAAATCGGAGAACCAACATCACGAAAATTGATTGAATGACGTACCTGATAAATACTTATCTAGGCTTCGTTTGGGCAGATACTCCAAGCAAAGTAGTTTTTCTCCCATCTCTGCAAAAACGTATTTCCCATTGTACTCTACACATGCATTTTTTATCTCATAGCAGTAGCCTAGACAGCGTACTATATTGGGGTGCTTAAGCGTCATGAGATGGTAGACCTCATTCTCAAATTGCTTCTGTAGGCCTGGCATCACCGACGACATGATCTTCTTCACAGCAATCATATCACCGTTTTGGAACAGTCCCTGTTTAAAGTCTCACCTTATTATTGCGGACATGCATGGGGTTTTGGATCACATATACAAGAAATACATGCATGCAGTCTATCTCATGGGAATGATTGATTACCTTATATACCACACCAAAACCACCTTTGCCCAGCGTGTGGCCTTGAACGATCCTGCAGTATGGCTTCCAGGCTACTGGGAACATAATCATGTGTAGAGCTTTCGGTCTGCAGGAAAGAGTTTGAAGTTGTGATATAGGGGTCGTCATGTTCGGACGTAGACATGTAATCCTTCAAATATGTACTGAAAGAAAAGTCCTGATCTTCCCAACTTCTTCGATCCTCGGGGAAATCCAGCGCGTCCGGCGCATCGACCCCTGGATCGGGTCCTTCCTGCTCGGCGATGAACGCCGCATATTTCTCCCAATCAAACGTGTCTGGTTCCATTAGACAGTGGCCTGAATCAGGCATGCGGGGTGACCACCTCTTGTAATCCCATACGCCGCATTCGGAGTCGGACGCTACTTGAGGTGGACGAGAGGAGAGCGTTTGAAGCCTCGAGTCCTGCTCATCACAAATTATGTGCTCCTCAGGGTGTGAGGAGACCCCTGGATCGGGTCTGTTCTGCTCCGCTTCTAGTACATGACAGTATTTCTCATAATCAGTAATCTTCCGCTCATCCTCCTCCCGCTCATCCAGTAGTACTTGAAAATATTTCTCCAAATCAATTCCTATCCTTTTTTGTTCCATTAGACAAACGGCCTAAATCAGTTAAAACAAACACTCTGTCTGTGTGAATCATCGATTAATATAGCAGGTCACCCAGCTAGGCTGGGTAATCTTGGAACAATGAAGCGAGAGTTATGTTTGCTTACCAACAAAATCCGAAGTGCAGATGCAGCAGGTCCAAACGTAGAGATGGATAATCGAGGCCCGACGGGTGAGCACTGCGATCAGATGGAGGCAAAGAAGAGGAGGACTGGTGTGCAAGGTGGCCTAGAGGAATGATAGGATGACCTCCGCCTCTGTATTTTAGATCAATCCCTAGCCCGTTCAAGCTCGGATGGAAGTAACTCAATCTGCTGGCGAAGAAAATTATGCTGGCTGGTCTCTGTATTTATGCCGAGTGACAACCGGAATCAATCAATCAAGGAAAAGTCTAACTCTACCGGCCGGGAGGACAGCCGCGTTGCGGAAGAAAAGCGAGACGGAATGTCTTTGTCACGAGCGCGCGAAGCGGTCCTCCTATTTCCATTTTCCTCTCTCCATTTATTAACCAAAGACTTTTTTTTAAAATCATATTAATCAAAGACTTAATGACCGCTCCATGCGTAGCCTGATTAATCAAAGAGTTTTCCGTTTGGGGTGCGGCTCGAGCCATGCATGCAGCTGACTGGAGAAGGTTTATTAGCTGGACATGCACATGCACATGCACAGCCACAAAAGATTATATATTTGTTTTTACTCTTTGTTTTCTCTATTCGTTTAGTTTTTATTATTAAAATTACAAAAGTTCAACAATAAAACTTGAAACCAGGAACTAATAGTTTACATTCAAGTTCATATTCCTTTTTTTTATAGAAACATGTAAATCGAATCCAGAGCCAAATCAGCATCATATAGAAATCAATCAAAATTGGCGAAAGCGTCAAACTAACCCTGTGAATTGGACACTTAAGTAAATCCGGTCTAAGTTCAGATCCGAACGCGACGCTCGACAAATCGCGTTTCTACAGCCGCTGCACACACACTTCACAAGCGACATAGCTGACCCGGGGCCGGCGGACGAGGAGGAGGATGCCATCGATCTCCCCGACGAGCTCATACTCTTGGCTATGGAGGACACGAGTGGGGAGTAGAAACACGTTGAAGCAAATGGACAAGGGCAAACCGACAGTTTTTATAATGTCTAAGATAGGCAAAAAAGAAATTGTATAAAACTCAGCCTCGCCAACGTTTCATATTAATGTGCGATGCCATTAAGCGACAAATCGCACACGGACACACAAGAAGCTCCGTTACTAATAAAGTGGCAACAGTTGAATATTCACTAACATTGCCTATGAATGTCGGGACGCCACTAGTAGGAAAAGCCTTATCAGTGGCGCACCAAAAATGGATTCTGTGGCGCACTCCCAGAATTGCTGGGTGCGCCACAGAATCCTCGCCACTAAAATATTTTTTCTGTGGCGCACCATGGGCGTGCGCCACAGAAATCCACTTTCTGTGGCGCACCTGCCTGGTGCGCCACAGAATTCTGAAAACTGCAAAAAAATAATAAAAAGTTTCGAAAAAAATCAAAATATGAAATAATATGAAAAATCCTAATAATTGGAATTTTTTTCAGATTTTTTGAATTTTTTGAACTGATACCTTCCCGCTAGGTCACCCATCCTCAAATTGCTCCAACCCTAGCACGCTTAACTTCTAAGTTCCACCCACTTCACCTACCCTTGTGCTACTCAAGTTCTTATTGATATATATCATATGTATCCTCTTAAGTCTTGTATGTGTATATGTTATGTATATGTTATAAACGTGTGTTTTTAAATTTCAGATTTTTCAAAAACTTCTAAACTTTCAAAAGGAGATTCAAAAGTTTCAAAAGATCCAAAAAAAATTCAAAAAACTTAAAAAATTTCAAAAAATTCAAAAAATCCAAAAAAAAATAAAAAAATCAACAATCTTCTTTGTTATACATTTCTGTGTCTTTTTTGGAATTTTGGAATTTTTGATTTTTTTTGAATTTTTTGAATTTTTTTGATTTTGCTGCGAAAAATCGTCTGTTTGAAATAACTTTTTTTTCTTTTGGAATTTGAGGAATCTGTGAATTGCTGACCGGGTAAACCCGGGTGGAATCGAATTCAGATTTTTCTCACGATTTTTTTGACATATTTTTTGCGTTATTTCGACGTCGTATGCAAAAGTTATGGCCGTTACAAGATTTTTTTCCTGTTTGTTGCAGAAAACGTCAAAATTCATATTTCAAAATTTCTATACCTACTAGACACTCATACGTAACTACATGTCAAAGGATTTTATTTATTAATTTTTTTTATCATTTTCTTGTACTTCCTGCAAGACAAAAAAGGCGATCCACGCGGGAGGGGGGGGGGGATTTGAAAAAAATGGTGCGCCACAGAATGTCACCTTTCTGTGGCGCACCTGGCAGATGCGCCACGTGCCAGGTGCGCCACAGAATTATTTTTTTCAAATTTTAACACGCCCCCCGGATAATTTTCTGCGTGCGCCACAGAAAGTCATATTTCTGTGGCGCACATGGCTAGGTGCACCACAGAAATATGACTTTCTGTGGCGCACCAAGCCTGGTGCGCCACAGAAATATATTTCTGTGGCGCACCAATTAAGGGTGCGCCACAGATAGCAACCTACCTATAAGGGTTTTCCTAGTAGTGCGCGGGCCAGCTTGCCTGGCGGGCCACATTTTTCACACGCAAAGCGCGAATTACTGTCGTCTAAATCGTGTCATTTTCATAGAGGGGTGTCCGATATGTCGTTCTGTACTAGTGTTGGGTGTCGTTATCCTTCTTGGAGGCGTCGTTTAAAGCCTCTCCTTTTGTATTCTCGAGTCCTGCTTAGTTGCTTGCCCGATGCTTTGCGGGGCAATGTTGATGTGGGTGAGGTTGGTTGGAGTTGACTTTTTCGGCATTGCTTCCATGCAACGGAAGATAAGAAGACAATGCTCCTTCATCTGGATCAAGAATTTGCTTGTGCCCCTTTCGTTTGTGGTATTTTGTTGTACACGTTCTTATCTCTAGCATCCCAGCGCGTGTACGTAAGGTGTGTATCTAACTCCTAACCGTTGATGGCTTCATTAATTCAAATCCACGCTCATTTCTCGTGGCAGCACACCTTAGCAGATGCTCCTCTGCCCGGCTCTCCCTCAGCCCAGCGAAACAGCCAATGGCGTACACGTCCATGTCAGGTCTGTCACGCCTACTGCCTAGGTATGTGCTAAACTTTGATCAATCGATTCAGCTCCATCTCAGAGTTACCTACACGGCCTAAGACTAGTCACAATGGGGATATGATACTACTCTATATTACTATCTCCACAATGAGTAGTATCATAAGTGTAGTAACATATAGGCTTTCATTTATTGTAGTGGGATCTATACTATTACTTCTACTTCAACTTTGTGCTCTATTTGTGGCATGTAGCAATATGAAATTGTACGCAAGGATAATTACAAGAACACAAAATAAAATGAATCAAACTGGCCACACATCAAATAATTGACAGTAAAATCCAACCGACAACAAACCATCCCATTAACACACGTTCACACAGTCTCTAAAATGTGCAGTAGCTGAACCGAATAATTCAGTAGCCATCAGGTTCACACAAACCATCACGTTCACATACACAACAAGGATATGCAGTAGCTGATTCACACAAGCCATCTCAAGGAACTCTGTTTGTACCTGAATCTCCTTCTGGAAATAACATGGACTCCATATTCTTCAAAGCTTAGCCCGCCCAGCTTTAGCATGATCATCCATACGAGATGTGTCAGCTAAGAGCAGATTTTGATAAACATCCAACATTTTTGTCTTGTTAGTGATCTTCGCAGTTTCAAGTTGTCGATTGGAAAGAAACACCTGGGTCTCCATCACCTTTTGGCGCTCCTCCATAGACTGATTATTAACCTGAATGAATTTGTCTAACTTTTCTCCTAACTCCTGCGAGACTTCTCTGCCCTTGCCTTTACCGGCACGTTCAGCTTTAGACTTATCACGGCCAGCAGAAGGCCGCTGCTCACTCTCCAAATTGATGACATTTGATGGGAGATTGGTCCCTTCTTTTGCCTTCATTTTTCTGTAACATGCTAGCCATTTCCCATCATCCTTGAGTTTTTTTTCACATAGTTAAATGTTGGAAAGTATGATGATAGTTGGCTTCATATTTCTCCAAGGCCATTGTCTCCAGGTCTACCGTACTATGACCACTATGATACACACCAATCACGGCAGTCCACTCTCCATGGAAAGCACCGATCCTTTTCTTTGTCCTTTGCCACTCTTGCTTCAACTGATTCCGGTCCCTCTCCCGGTTACTTGGTGTGGTACTGTTATAAAGAGCAGCAATGTCATCCCAAAACTTCTCACCCTTCTTACTATTCCCCTCTATGGGATCACCTGAACACTCCAACCAAGCGTTCGCCTACATATTGAACATTAAAATTTAGTTGCCTAACAACCTACAAGAATTTAAATGCATATAGAAAGGATTTGAGCAAGGAATATCATTACCAATCGAACATGTTCTTCGGCTGTGTAGGACAGACGTTGTGCGGTCCTTTCATTCGGTTCATCACCATCAACATTGATAACCTTCCTTTTCCTTTTGGAAGTAGTTGGCTTCTCTGTGGCAGGAGCAGACCGAGATGCAGCTTTAGGATGCGGTGGTGGTGGTGGTGTTGAGGAGGAGTCATGTGGGGAAGTACCAACAAAGTGCAAATCTTCCATCCTTTGGTTTCCTTGGTCATGATAGTGCATTGGCGATGATTGGAAATTATACATGTGCATTGGCGAGAATTGTCCGAAACTAAGTAAGCCTTCAGGTGCAGGGGTATACAATGGCCTCCTATTACAAGTGTGAAGTATCATAATTCATGAGTGAAGCAATGGAAACTTTGAAAAAACATGACAATCTGAAGAAAAAGTACATGACAATCTGAACCAAATTATTCACATGCTTCAGGTGGCGCCGCCGGCGGCCGGCCGGCGCCGCCGCTAGAGAGAGGACGGAGAGCAGAGACGGAGGCGGCAAAGGAGTTAAACAAACAATAATTTTGAGATTCATGAAGGAGCAAAGAGGAAAATCATCTGGTTAAGAAAAAGTAATACTATGAAAGAACACATCTACTAAGGCTGTAAGGCCGATGCCGAGCGAGCCTTCTCAGGCTATCTGACTTTTACCGTAACTGGCGGGTGGGCCAAACAGTGGAATATTGAGTCTGAACTGAATTCATTGATACATGGGGTTGTTACATATATAGGGTACATGGGAGGAGAGATCCTAGATACATGGCACTACTCGTAGGACTAGGGAGTGGACAGTTACAGGCAACGGTACACTGATCGTGTGTTCAACAGCCCCCCGCAGTCGGAACGACGCTCTTGGCGACGTTAAGACTGGATCTAAAATCTTGGAACACACTAGTTGGTAGACCCTTCGTGAAAATGTCAGCAAACTGTGAACTTGTGGGAACATGAACAACCCGGGCTTCTCCAAGAGCTACCTTGTCACGCACAAAGTGAAGATCAATCTCCACGTGTTTAGTCCTTTGATGCTGCACGGGGTTGGATGTCATGTACATGGCACTGATGTTATCACAGTAGACAATGGTGGCTCGTGTGGGTGGATGATGAAGTTCTTGAAGAAGCTGCCTCAACCAACAAGATTCGGCCATACAGTTTGCCACTGCTCTATATTCCGCTTCTGCACTTGATCTTGAAACCGTGTTTTGCCGTCGAGATGACCAGGAGATCAAGTTGTTTCCCAAAAACACACAGAAACCGGAGGTGGACTTCCTAGTATCGGGGCAGCCGGCCCAATCAGCATCAGAGTATGCAATGAGGTCAAGGGAGGAGGAGCGGTGAAGCTGGAGCCCAAGGTGCGATGTCTCCTGTATATAGCGCAATATGCGCTTAACAAGCTGAAGATGAGACTCCCGGGGATCATGCATAAAGAGGCAAACTTGCTGGACAGCATATGATATATCTGGGCGTGTGAGTGTGAGATATTGGAGTGCCCCCGCTAGACTCCTATACTTGGAGGGATCGGCCACCCGAGCACCATGAAGAGCTGAGACTTTGGCTTTGGTGTCTACAGGAGTAGGGATGGGATTGCAATTAAGCATGTCAGCTCGCTCAAGAATTTCTAGGGCATATTGTTGTTGTGAGAGGAAGAGGCCATCACTTGTCCGATGAACATTAATGCCCAAAAAATGGTGAATATCACCGAGGTCACTCATAGCAAACTCACGGCTGAGGGAGGCAATGATGGAGTTCAAAAGAGATGTGGTGCTTGCCGTGAGAATAATGTCATCAACATATAAGAGCAAGTATGCAGTGGATGTGTCATTTTTGAGGATGAAGAGTGAGGAATCACTTTTGGAAGCCAAAAATCCAATGGAGGTGATGAAAGTGTTGAAACGGTGGAACCAAGTGCGTGGGGCTTGTTTTTATACCGTACAAGGATTTTTGCAAGCGGCACACATGTGAGGGGTGGGTGGAATCTAGAAAACCAGAGGGTTGCTCACAATATACCGTTTCCTTGAGATCACCGTGGAGGAATGCATTCTTGACATCCATTTGATGAATTGGCCATGAGTGAGTGGTGGCGAGACTGAGCACGAGACGGATGGTGGCCGGCTTCACAACCGGACTAAAGGTTTCATCATAGTCAACCCTTGTTGCTGAGTAAATCCACGAACAACCCATCTTGCTTTGTAACGAGACAGAGAACCATCAGCGTTGAATTTGTGGCGAAAAATCCACTTTCCGGTCACCACATTAGTACCTGCAGGACGAGCAACTAAAGTCCACATGTCATTCCGCATTAGTGCAGTAAATTCATCAAGCATAGCATTGTGCCAATTTGGGTCCTTAAGGGCAGAGCGGTATGTGGCTGGTATGGGGGAAATTTGAGCGGTGGAAGAAATCAGGGAAATTTTTTGCTTGGGCATAAAATAGCCGGACTTTCCCCTGGTGTGCATACGGTGTTGGTTGTGGGGTGGATCTACCGGAATAGATCTGGGCGGGAGAGATGGGGCAGGTGGCGGCTGCGGGTTTGTGAATGGTGCGTGGGCCGCTGGCGAGGTGGAGTGTGGGGACGACACGGCAGGCGAGGCGGATCCGGGCGCAGGGGATGTCGGGCAGGTGGTTGGACTGGCGGGCCAGGTGGCGGGCTCGTGGGGTTTGTGGGCCAGCTGGGGTAGGTGGGACGTGCGAGGTGGTCGGGGAACAGGTGCGGCAGGTGGTGGGGCGGGGAAGCCAGGTGGAGGGTTGTGGTTCGTGGGTGCGGCCCCTGGGCAGTACGAGGTTGGTGCGGCGGGGATCCCGATGGGGATTTCGTCAGGGGGGCTGGGTGTGCTCAGATTTTCTGCGGCTGCACCTGTGGAGTCAGCAGAAAAATAGGGAAAAGTGCTCTCATAAAAAACAACATGTCTAGAAACAATTATTTTTCGAGTTTGGAGATCTAAGCACCTGTACCCTTTGTGTTCCCGTGGATATCCTAGCAACGCACAACGTGTGGACCGTGGGGAAAGTTTGTGATCGGTGGTGGCATAAAGGTTTGGGTAGCACAAGCATCCGAACACGCGTAGGTGATCATAGGTTGGATGGACGCCATACAGTAAAAAGTGAGGAGTGTTGTGTGAAATGGCACGCGAGGGACGTATGTTGAGTAGGGTGGTGGCGGTGTGGAGTCCTTCGACCCAGAATGGTGGAGGCATTTTGGCTTGGAGAAGAAGTGTGCGCACAATGTCATTCGTAGTTCTAATGAGACGTTCGGCTTTTCCGTTTTGGGGTGATGTGTGTGGACACGATAGACGGAAGGAGACACCGTTTTGAGCGAAGAAGTCACGTAATGAACTAGTGAGGAATTCACCCCCATTGTCACATTGCATACACTGAATCGTGACATGAAATTGAGTTAACACAAATTTAAAGAAATTTTGCAATGTGGCACAAGTGTCGGATTTATTTCTCAAAGGAAACGCCCACGAATAATGGGTAAAATCATCTAACACTACTAAGTAATATTTGTAGCCGGAGAAACTAAGAACCGGTGAGGTCCATAAATCACAATGGATGAGTTGAAAAGTAGCGGAGGTGGAGGTGGTGGAGTTGGGGAAGGGCAGGCGAGGTTGCCGTCCAAGTTGGCATGCCTCGCAGATGGGCGATTTCCGAGCTACAACATTATTACAAGTTTGAAGAAAATCTAGTGGTATGCGAAACAATGAAGCTGGGCTTGGGTGTCCGAGTCTTTGGTGCCATAGGGTGCTGGTGGTGGTGACGAAGGCAGCTGGTAGCGGTGTATTGGCGCCGGAGAAGGGGTAGGTCGTCGTCACTATTGGAGCGGAGGAGGATGGTCTTGGTGGCTAGGTCCTTCACAGAGAAACCAAACGGGTCAAATTCAATTGAGACAAAATTATCGCGAGTAAATTGGCGAACAGAGATCAAATTGTGCACAATATTGGGTGATACTAGGACATTTTGTAAAACTAATGGGAGGGATGAAATTTGCACGGATCCAGTGGCGAGGATAGGAAGTTTGAACCCATTTGCCAACAATTATATGTCGAGAATTACTGCCTAAATTGGAGTGAGAAGTGGTTAAGTTACCCGTCTTACCAGTGACGTGGGATGAGGCGCCGGAGTCCATGATCCATTCAGGTTGGGGCTGATGCTGTCCGTTGCTCATGGCTGCGTGGATCATGGCGGAGTGGTTGAAGGAGTACGGCATGGGAGCAGCCTCTTGATAAGCAGGAGGTAGTGGCTGTGGCTGCGTCTGCCCCGAGAACATGACCGGGTATGCCTGGGAGTGCTGTCCTGGGCGGCTACCGAGGACGCTCGCGGCGTTGGGCGGCACCCATGGTGGTCGAGCCGGCGGGAAGGCAGTGCCCATGGGAGCAAAGTACCCCAGCCAGGGTTCTTGGGAGCCACTGCTGCTGCTGGAGCCTCCGTGATGACCGGTGTTCGAGCCGCCTCCGCGGCCGCGCGGTTGCCAGCCCTGAGACGGGCCGTGCGGGTTCCCGCCGCGCGGTTGGCCGTTCTGCGACGACCCCCCGTGAACGAATCCTGGGATAGGGTTTTTACCCTTGTAGTTGGGGCTGACACCGGGAGGGCAGTACGAGCCGCCGTTGCCACGGCCACTGCCGCTGCTGGGCTGGGCGCGGTTGCCGTGGTGCACGGCGAAGGCATGGGCGTCGCCGGTGTCGCCAGAGGCCTCGGCGAGGAGCATGCACGAGCAGGCGTCGGTGAAGGAGGGCATGGTCTTGAGGATCTCGGCCTGGAGCCGGTACCGATCGCCCAGGCCCGCGACGAACTGGTGGGCGAGGTCGAGGTCGTCGAACGGACGCCCGATGGCATCCAGATCATCGGCTAGGGACTACAGACGGCTGGCGTAGGTGGCGATCGACATGTCACCGCGAGAGGTTTTGCGGAACGCCGTGCTGAGGAAGAGGTACCGCGATGATTGGTTGTTGAGGAAGAACCGGTGAAGACTGGTGGCTCTAAGTTAATAGTGCCAGAAACAATGCTTGTACGTCACACGTCAGTTGGGAACCCCAAGAGGAAGGTATGATGAGTGCAGCAGTAAGTTTTCCCTCAGTATGAAACCAAGGTTTAATCCAGTAGGAAAACGAGGTTTGCTTCGAAGGTGTTGGTGAAGGAGTGTAGTGCGGCGCAACACCAGGGATTCCGGTGCCAACGTGGAACCTGCACAACACAACCAAATTACTTTGCCCCAACTTAACAGTGAGGTTGTCAATCTCACCGGCTTGCTGAAAACAAAGGGTTAAACGTATCGAATGGAAAATGATGTTTGTTTGCATAAAACAGTAGAGAACAATGATTGCAGTAGATTGTATTTCAGATGTAAAAGAATGGACCGGGGTCCACAGTTCACTAGTGGTGTCTCTCCAATAAGATAACTAACATGCTGGGTAAACAAATTACAGCTGGGCAATTGACAATTGATAAGTGCATATAACATGCATGTGTGAGCTGTGGTGTCTACTATGAGATTCATTTGGGCATTACGACAAAGTACATAGACCGCTATCCAGCATGCATCTATGCCTAAATAGTCCACTTTCCGGTTAACATCCGTACCCCTTCCAGTATTAAGTTGCAAGCAACAGACAATTGCATTAAGTAATGTGCGTAATGTAAACAATACATTCATCCTTGAATAAAGCATTGCTGTTTTACCCCTAGTGGCAACAACACATCTACAACCTTAGAACTTGCTGTCACTATCCCAGGTTAAATAGAGGTTGAACCCAACTATCATGCATAAATACCCCCTCTTGGAGTTACAAGTATTCACGTGGCCAAGGCTTCAACAAGTAACGGAGAGCATGCAAGATCACAAATGACATAGACATGATAATATAATATTCAGCTCCACATAGGTATCAATATAAGTCAGATCCCAGCAAACACAACATGTAGCATTACAATAAGATGATCTTGATCATGATAGGCAGCTCACAAGATCTAAACATGATGGCACAAGTGGAGAAGACAACCATCTAGCTACTGCTATGGACCCATAGTCCAAGGATGAACTACTCACGCATCACTCCGGAGGCGGGCATGGCGATGTAGAGCCCTCCGGTGATGATTCCCCTCTCCGGCAGGGTGCCGGGAAGAGCTTCAGAACCCCCCGAGTTAGGGTTGACGACGGCGGCGGCAGCGAATATGTTCTGGATGAAAGGCTCGGTGTTTTAGGGTTTTCGCGTCTCGGGGAATAAATAGGCGAAGGGGCGATGTCGGCGGACCCCCGAGGGGCCCAAACCACAGGCGGGCGGCTGGGCCCACTGCCGCGCCTGGTGGTTTGGCCACCTCGTGGCTCTCTTCGTCTCTCCTTCGGACTCCGTGTACGTGCTGGAAAAATAGGGACTGGCCTTTTGTTTCGTGCAATTCCGAGAATATTTCCAGAAGTAACTTTCTGAAACCAAAAACAGCAGAAAACAGGGAACTGGCACTGTGGCATCTTGTTAATAGGTTAGTCCCAGAAAATGCATAAAAGTGATACGAAGTGTATATAAAACATGTAGCAAATGGTATAATATAAGCATGGAACAGCAGAAATTATGGATACGTTGGAGACGTATCAAGCATCCCCAAGCTTAGTTCTACTCGTCCTCGAGTAGGTAAAACGATAACAACAAATAATTTCTGAGGAGACATGCTTTCACACAATCTTGATCAATATATTGCAAGGCTCATGTCATGAATGAAGTGACTCAAAGCAATGATCTATAGTTTGCTAACAAATAGATAAAGAGTAAACAATGAATCATATAAGCAAAAACTTTTCATGAATAGTACTTTCAAGACAAGCATCAAAAAGTTTTGCATAAGAGGTAACTCATAAAGCAATAGATTCAAAGTAAAAGGCATTGAAGCAACACAAAGGATGATTAAGTTTCAGCATTTGCTTTCAACTTGTAACATGTATATCTCATGGATAGTTGTCAACATAAAGCAATATAACAAGTGCAATAAGTAAATATGTAAGAATCAATGCACACAAAGTTGACACAAGTGTTTGCTTCTAAGATAGAAAGGAGTAGGTAAACTGACTCAACATAAAGTAAAAGATAGGCCCTTCGCAGAGGGAAGCAGGGATTAAATCATGTGCTAGAGCTTTTTAAGTTTTCGAAAGCATATAGAGAGCACAAAATAAGTATTTGAGAGGTGTTTGTTGTTGTCAACGAATGGTAGTGGGCACTCTAACCCCCTTGTCAACCAGACTTTCAAAGAGCGGCTCCCATGAAGGACGTTATCTCTACCAGCAAGGTAGATCATCCCTCTTCTCTTTTGTTTACACATGTATTTTAGTTTCTTTATAGATGACACTCCTCCCAACCTTTTGCTTACACAAGCCATGGCTAACCGAATCCTCGGGTGCCTTCCAACATTCACATACCATGGAGGAGTGTCTATTGCAAAATTAAGTTGCTTACTGATAAATCAGGGCAAAACATGTGAAGAGAATTATTAATGAAAGTTGTAATTAATTGGGGCTGGGCACCCCGTTGCCAGCTCTTTTTGCAAATTATTGGATAAGCGGATGTATATGCCACTAGTCCAGGTGAAAGTCTGTCAGAAGTAAATGACAAGATTGAAAGATAAAACACCACATACTTCCTCATGAGCTATAAAACATTGACACAAATAAGGAGTAATAAAGTTTTGAATAGTTTAAAGGTAGCACATGAAATATTTACTTGGAATGGCAGGAAATACCACATAGTAGGTAGGTATGGTGGACACAAATGGCATGGGTTTTGGCTCAAGTTTTGGATGCACGAGAAGCATTCCCTCTCAGTACAGAGTTTAGGCTAGCAAGGTTGTTTGAAGCAAACACAAGTATAAACCGGTACAGCAAGAATCACATAAAAACATATTGCAAGTATTATAAGACTCTACACTGTCTTCCTTGTTGCTCAAACATTTTACCAGAAAATATCTAGACCTTAGAGAGAACAAATATGCATCCCAAGTCTCAACAAGCTCTACGGTAGTTCTCCACTACTAGGCTTTAACTACATGATGCAAGAGCTTAAACATGATCTACTTGAGAGCTCAAAACAATTGCAAAGCATCAAATCAAAACAAGACAATGATCTACAAGAATGCATATGTCTTTTCCAATACCAACTACTACATGTAGCATTTTCTTTCTTCCAAACAAACACCAATAATTTATTTAAACATAAACTCTCCAAATGATAATATAATGCAGCAAGAGAGTATTTATAAACAAGTGCTAACAGCTCGAAGAGATGCATGAAAAACAGGAGCTAAAAGCACTGCAGTAGCTAGTTAAGAATACTCAACAAATATAAGTGAAGAACATGAGTATTCACATGAAAAAGCGGAGCGTGTCTCTCTCCCACACAAGGATTGCTAGGATCCGAATTTATTCAAACAAAAACAAAAATAAAAACACACAGACGCTCCAAGTAAAGCGCATAAGATGTGAAAGAATTAAAATATAGTTTCACTAGAGATGACCTGATAAGTTTGTTGATGAAGAAGGGGATGCCTTGGGCATCCCCAAGCTTAGACGCTTGAGTCTCTCTGAATATGGTTGGGATGAACCACGGGGGCATCCCCAAGCTTAGGCTTTTCACTCTTCTTGATCACATAATATCACCCTTCTCGCTTGATCCTTGAAAACTTCCTTCACACCAAACTCAAGACAGTTCTCATTAGAGGGTTAGTGCATAATCAAAAATTCTCATATTCTGTAATGATACAATCAATCCCAAAGCTTCTGGACATTAGCTACAGCCACCAATGCTTTGTGGAGCAAAGAAATCCACACAAACACAGTAAAAGAGCGAATGCAAAACAAAAGGCAGAATCTGTCAAAAACAGAACAGTCTGGAATGACGAATTTTTTCGAGGCACTTAAGTTGCTCAGATGGATCTGGCCTAAAATAATGAAAGTTGCGTACATATCTCAGGAATATGCGTGATTTTTCTCAGAATTTTTTGAATTTTCTACAGGGAGATAAGCTCAAATCCGTGACAGCTAAAAATCTGTCACTGCGCAGAAATCCAAATCTTGCATCAACTTTCAATATAGAACTTTACTTGGCACAACATTGCGATAAAATAAAGATACAAAGGAGTTGCTACAGAAGTAACAAAACTCCTTGACTCAAAGAAAACAAAAATAACAGCAAATAAAAACGATGGGTTGTCTCCCATAAGCGCTTTTCTTTAACGCCTTTCAGCTAGGCGCAGAAAGTGAAAATCAAGTGTTGTCAAGAGAAGAAGCATCAACATCATAACTTGCTCTAACAATAGAGTCAAAAGGTAACTTCATTCTCTTCCTAGGGAAGTGTTCCATACCTTTCTTGAGAGGAAATTGGTACCTTATATTACCTTCTTTCATATCAATGATGGCACCAACAGTTCGAAGAAAAGGTCTTCCCAAAACAATAGGACAAGATGCATTGCATTCAATATCCATAACAATAAAATCAACGGGGACAAGGTTATTTTTACCGTAATAAAAACATCATTAACTCGCCCCAAAGGTTTCTTCATAGCATTATCAGCGAGAAAAACATCCAAATAACAATGTTCCAAAGGTGGCAAATCAAGAATATCATAAAGCTTCTTGGGCAAAACTGAAACACTTGCACCAAGATCACACAAGGCATTGCAATAAAAATCATTCACCTTTACCTTAATGATGGGTTCCCAACCATCTTCTAATTTCCTAGGAATAGAAGCTTTAAGTTTCAACTTCTCCTCCCTAGCTTGCAAAAGAGCATTTGTAATATGCTTTGTAAAAGCCAAATTAATAGTGCTAGCATTGGGACTTCTAGCTAATTTTTGCAAGAACATAATAACTTCAGAGATGTTACAATCATCAAAATCAAAATCATTATTGTCAATGGTGGTGGAACCATTGTCTCCAATAGTTTGAAAAATTTCAGCACTTTTATCAGAAAAAGTTTCAGCAGTTTTAGGCAATTTCAAACGCTTTGCAGAAGTAGTAGAGACATTACAACACCAATAACATTACCATCAATAGTAGGAGGTTTACTAGCATGTGAAACATTAGCATTACTAGTGGTGGTGATAGTACAAACTCTAACTATACTATTCTCTTTTTCAAGTTCTTCCTCTTTTTCCCACCTAGCATGCAATTCAGCCAACATCCTAATATTATTATCAATTCGAACTTGGATGGCATTTGCTGTAGCAAATGACTTATATCTTTAACTTCATTAGGCATAACTTTCAGTTTTAGAATTTCAACATCATGAGCAAGACTATCAACTTTAGAGACAAGATCATCAATTTTTTCAAACTTTTCCTCAACAGTTTTATTGAAAGCTTTTTGTGTGCTAATAAATTCTTTAAGCATAGCTTCAAGATCAGAGGACACACTTCTATTGTTGCTGTAGGAATTACCATAAGAATTGCCATAACCATTTGAAGGATAAGGCTTATAATTGTTGCTACCAAAATTATTCCTATAAGCATTGTTGTTGAAGTTGTTGTTTTTAATGAAGTTTACATCAACATGCTCTTCTTGAGCAACCAATGAAGCTAAAGGAACATTATTAGGATCAACATGAGATCTACCATTCACAAGCATAGACATAATAGCATCAATCTTATCACTCAAAGAGGAGGTTTCTTCAACAGAATTTACCTTCTTACCTTGAGGAGCTCTTTCGGTGTGCCATTCGGAATAGTTGATCATCATATCATCAAGTAGCTTTGTTGCTGCACCTAAAGTGATGGACATAAAGGTTCCTCCAGAGGCTGAATCCAATAAGTTCCTTGAGGAAAAATTTAATCCTGCATAAAAGGTTTGGATGATCATCCAAGTAGTCAGTCCATGAGTGGGACAATTCTTCACCAAAGATTTCATTCTTTCCCAAGCTTGAGCAACATGTTCATTATCAAGTTGTTTAAAATTCATAATGCTACTTCTCAAGGATATAATCTTAGCAGGAGGATAATATTTCCCTATGAAAGCATCTTTGCATTTTGTCCAAGAATTAATACTATTTCTAGGCAAAGAAAGCAACCATTCTTTAGCTCTTCCTCTCAAGGAGAAAGGAAAAAGTTTCAGTTTTATAATATCCCCATCCATATCCTTATACTTTTGCATTTCACAAAGTTCAACAAAGTTATTAAGATGGGCAGCAGCATCATCAGTACTAACACCAGAAAATTGCTCTTTCATAACAAGATTTAATAGAGCAGGTTTAATTTCATAAAATTCTGCTGTAGAAGCAGGTGGAGCAATAGGAGTGCATATGAAATCATTGTTGTTTGTGCTAGTGAAGTCACACAACTTAGTGTTCTCAGGAGTACTCATTTTGAAAAACAAAATCAAACTGAATTAAACAAGTAACTAATTTTTTTGTGTTTTTGATAAAGAGAGCAAACAAGACTAAATAAAAATAAACTAAGCAAGACAAATAACAAAGTAAAGAGATTGGGTGTGAGAGACTCCCCTTGCAGAAGCAATTCGTTTTCCCCGGCAACGGCGCCAGAAAACGTGTTGGTGGCTCTAGGTTAATAGTGCCAGAAACAATGCTTGTACGTCACACGTCAGTTGGGAACCCCAAGAGGAAGGTATGATGAGTGCAGCAGTAAGTTTTCCCTCAGTATGAAACCAAGGTTTAATCCAGTAGGAAAACGAGGTTTGCTTCGAAGGTGTTGGTGAAGGAGTGTAGTGCGGCGCAACACCAGGGATTCCGGTGCCAACGTGGAACCTGCACAACACAATCAAATTACTTTGCCCCAACTTAACAGTGAGGTTGTCAATCTCACCGGCTTGCTGAAAACAAAGGGTTAAACGTATCGAATGGAAAATGATGTTTGTTTGCATAAAACAGTAGAGAACAATGATTGCAGTAGATTGTATTTCAGATGTAAAAGAATGGACCGGGGTCCACAGTTCACTAGTGGTGTCTCTCCAATAAGATAACTAACATGCTGGGTAAACAAATTACAGCTGGGCAATTGACAATTGATAAGTGCATATAACATGCATGTGTGAGCTGTGGTGTCTACTATGAGATTCATTTGGGCATTACGACAAAGTACATAGACCGCTATCCAGCATGCATCTATGCCTAAATAGTCCACTTTCCGGTTAACATCCGTACCCCTTCCAGTATTAAGTTGCAAGCAACAGACAATTGCATTAAGTAATGTGCGTAATGTAAACAATACATTCATCCTTGAATAAAGCATTGCTGTTTTACCCCTAGTGGCAACAACACATCTACAACCTTAGAACTTGCTGTCACTATCCCAGGTTAAATAGAGGTTGAACCCAACTATCATGCATAAATACCCCCTCTTGGAGTTACAAGTATTCACTGGCCAAGGCTTCAACAAGTAACGGAGAGCATGCAAGATCACAAATGACATAGACATGATAATATAATATTCAGCTCCACATAGGTATCAATATAAGTCAGATCCCAGCAAACACAACATGTAGCATTACAATAAGATGATCTTGATCATGATAGGCAGCTCACAAGATCTAAACATGATGGCACAAGTGGAGAAGACAACCATCTAGCTACTGCTATGGACCCATAGTCCAAGGATGAACTACTCACGCATCACTCCGGAGGCGGGCATGGCGATGTAGAGCCCTCCGGTGATGATTCCCCTCTCCGGCAGGGTGCCGGGAAGAGCTTCAGAACCCCCCGAGTTAGGGTTGACGACGGCGGCGGCAGCGAATATGTTCTGGATGAAAGGCTCGGTGTTTTAGGGTTTTCGCGTCTCGGGGAATAAATAGGCGAAGGGGCGATGTCGGCGGACCCCCGAGGGGCCCAAACCACAGGCGGCGCGGCTGGGCCCACTGCCGCGCCGTGGTGGTTTGGCCACCTCGTGGCTCTCTTCGTCTCTCCTTCGGACTCCGTGTACGTGCTGGAAAAATAGGGACTGGCCTTTTGTTTCGTGCAATTCCGAGAATATTTCCAGAAGTAACTTTCTGAAACCAAAAACAGCAGAAAACAGGGAACTGGCACTGTGGCATCTTGTTAATAGGTTAGTCCCAGAAAATGCATAAAAGTGATACGAAGTGTATATAAAACATGTAGCAAATGGTATAATATAAGCATGGAACAGCAGAAATTATGGATACGTTGGAGACGTATCAAAGACGTGCCCACGTCGTTGCGGCCAGGCCATCTTGTCCCTGCACCAGGCGATGCAGATCGGGGGTGAGGGTCGCCATGATCCAGAGGCTGAGGTGGATGTCGACGGCGCGCCAGGTGGCATCTGGTTCGCGCGGAGCAGCGCCGGCGGTCACGTGGTCGCACACGTTGTACATGGTGAGGAGGAACCGGAAGATCTGCCTCCATTGAGAGAAGTTGGCGCCGGCGAGGTTGACCTGAAACTTCACGTAACTGGTGATGTGTACTCCGAGAATAGGATGAGAGTGGGAGTGGGGTGGGTTTTGGGAGGGGAAAACGAGGGCCGGTGGTGCGTTTGCAGCGGGGATCACTGGAAGGGCATCGGCGAAGCCGCTGAATTGGATGGGATCGGAGAAGGGTGGGGTGGGTGGGGCGCGGGGCATGGTGTGGTGTGGATTCATAGGTGTACTGGGGTCGAGATCGAGGGAGGGAATTTGGGTTGAGTTCATGGCCGGCGAGGAGGTTTCCGCCGAGGCGAGAGAGGTGTCGGCCATGGGGGAGAGGGAAGAGGAGCGCTAGGCTCTGATACCAAGTGGAATATTGAGTCTGAACTGAATTCATTGATACATGGGGTTGTTACATATATAGGGTACATGGGAGGAGAGATCCTAGATTCATGGCACTACTCGTAGGACTAGGGAGTGGACAGTTACAGGCAACGGTACACTGATCGTGTGTTCAACACAAACTTGGGTCAAAGCGGTGGCAAGAGCTCCACGCGACCACGCGGCCAGCCCACCACGTGTTCCCGAACAATCGAGAGCTCCATCCTCGTCGAGCAGCAGCCGCAGCGTCGCCTCCGCCTCCTCTCCGTGAAGTGGGCCCCACCGATCAGCTGCTCCAGTACCTAGCAAACAAACGGTCAATCGCCGAAGGAAACGTAGTGGGGCGTGGGGGAGGAGGCTCTGCGGTAGGACCTGCTCGAAGGTGCGGCAGGGCGGCGGACTACAGGGCGACGTGGGCCGGCGGGAGGCCCGCGGGCGGGAGGAGGCTTTGCGGTAGGACCTGCTCGAAGGTGGCACAGAGCGGTGGGGCGGCGGCCGGCGCGGCGGTGGACTGCAGGGCGACGCGGCCGGCGGAGGCGCCCGGCAAGGGGGGCACGCGCTGGGGCGGGGCGCGCGGAGGAGGGGAGAGGGGCCGGAGCGAGCGGTTTGGGGGAGCAGAGCTTGAGCGACGCCGTCGCCATTGGTGCGTGCTGCGTGGCGCTCGTGCGCGCAGGAGGATTCGTGGCGCCGTCGCCATTGTTTTATTCCACCGGGAATAAAACAAAGAAAAAAGGCACCTCTCCTATCTCCTTTCTCTTCCTATTCCTCCCAGTCGCCGCCCACTCTCTTCCTTCCTGCCCTCGCCGGCCACCTTAGAGTTTTTCCCCATCTGCTATCAGCTCCGCTGCTCCGACTCCTAAAGGCCCGTACTCTTCCCACTGCGCAGCCTCGACAGTTTCCGGTGACTGGAAGATGACGGGAACCTGGGACATGCGTCATGGAGGGAGGCGTCAGCATCTAGAGGGCAGCTTCCCTGACCCTATCCTCCCCTACGGCGACGGGTTTAGCATGGATTTCGCAGAATCCGCTTCCTGCTGGACCCGGAAGTTGGTTCTTTGTTGTATCGACTGTTCGGAGGTGGCAGTAGGTGAGCGCCAGTCTCCAATTTTTTTTCACTTTTTGGGATATACGGTTTGTATGGCCATTCCACTCGGCTAGATTTGGGGTGCGTTGCGTGGGCCTGTGACTGCAGCTGATTTTCTTTGTCCTTTCTTGCTGCATTGGCTGATGGTGCTTGGTCGCTTGTGGAGCAAGTGGCGCTTTCCCGCAAATCAACTGAAGACTGCATGGCTACCTGGTTGCAGCTGATAGTTTTCTTCAGACTACATGGTTGCCTAGCTGCCTTGAGTGCATCTGAAAGAGTCTACTTGAGGTATATTTTGTCAAGAGAAGTGATGATTACCTCCAGGTGATATGAACTGATAGTTAAAACAAAGATGTTTTTGATTGTTGGTTTCCATGAATATAATTTGTATGAATCCCAAGCTTTTTGTTCCTCTTTTGGCTTTTCTTTCTTTCATATTCTCTTGATCCTCATGTTTGATATTGTTGTTCTGGTCTTGGTTTAGATTAGTTTTTGTCAGAAATCAACTACTAATTTTTCTGATTCAGTTGGAAAGGAAAGAGTAAGCAAATGATTTATATGTAATAGTCTAATAGAGTAGAAAAGGTTGCTGACTGTGTACTGGTATGCTCAGTTATACTTCCTTCGGGTTAATTATAGGATGCCAGAGCCTTATCTGCATAGTTTACCAATGTTATGTGTGTTACTTGTCCTATTTTGCAGGAACACTCTTACTGTTAAAAGAGAGATGGCCGTGCACTGAGAAGAGGAATAGGGGGTTGCTGATTGTGTACTGGTATGCTCAGTTATTTTTTTTCCGAGGAAACGCAAAAGATTTGCGTTTCTTTTTATTGAAAAGGCAGAAAGAGTTGGTTTACAACCTCCTTAGAGGCAACAGGCAAATGTAACGTGTTATTTTTTCTTCGGATCAATTATAGGATGTCAGAGCCTTATGTGCATAGTTCACCATTGTAATGTGCGTTTTAATCTCCTTGCCCTATTTTGCAGGAATATAGTTGAAAGAGAGAGGGCCATGCACCAAGAAGAGGAATAGGGGCACGTAATTTGGATTCAAGAACCAATTATGGCCCTACTAAGAAAGGAAGGAGATAATCAAGAGCGAGATGTCTTCACTTTCTTATGCTGTCCAGTACATAAGGTAATTTAGCAAGTCATTTGTCAAAGACATATGATTTTTATCGTTGCATGTAAATGAAGGAATTCTATAGAAAACGTACCAAAGATTTACATAGCTTTCATTGAGCGCTATGTGCATTTTCTGATATGATGAGTTGATATTACTAAATATGTTTTATAACTGCATCATGTTGGTAGCCATACTGGGAATGTTAATAGCCATACTGGGAATAGATGTTATTATGTTTAATTTTCTTACAGGTAGAATTTAATCTCCTCGCTGTTGCCATTTGACAGATTTATATGTATTTCCTTCTAAATTTCATTTTTGATAATTTTTTAGTTACATTTAGTGAGATACTCTCAGCTTTAAGAAAATGTAGGAAAATACATGCCAACTAGAAATTGGTAGCTTAGCAAGTTAGCATGCATCTGATTTTTTTTAAATTGCTTAATTACTTTTGTTTCGCCCTCCAGTAGAGTTAAAACTACTGGAAATACAGATAAACTTAACTATTCTGGACTGGGGTGATCTGTACTAATCAATTACTAAACCTTGCAGAAATATCCTATGATGTTGCTTACTATAGTACTAATTGTGCAATGGAGCATAGAAGGTTGCATTTTGCTAGAGCAAAGTTCTCTTCCAAATTCTAGGAGTTTTTTCACTTAACCTTATTCCGTTCTCTGCAACTTTTGATTTATTCGCTTCTAAATATGAATTTGTAATCACATTTTTTAAAAAATTGGTTATGTATGAGCTGAACCTAAATATAGATTGGCTTATGGCAAGTTCTTTATTTTCTTTGATGAAATCTTATGGTGAGTGTTTAAGCTAGCTAGATGCGGGTGCTTCAGTTATATGATTCACATGCCTTCCATTATCAGATAATTATTTGGTTGCACACTAATTGAAGACACAAATATCTTCACCTGCCAAACACCTCTATGACTATAAACTTCCTCTATAAGTACATGGTACTGTCATGGAAGCATGAAAAAAGATGCTGCTTTGATTTGCATTGTCAACTGCGATAAAATAATATGCATAATTTAACAGCCATAAGCCAGAAATAATATGCAGTTTCATTTCTGCTTTTACAAATGATATTGCTAATGCGTGTAGTACTCCTGAGTTTATTCCAAACGTGCTTGAATGCAGGTGTATATGTATTGTGTTAGTGATATTTTTCTCATGGTTGGATTGTAGAACATGTGTGTACAATTTGATTATAATTCCAGATATGTGTTATCATAAGTTGATTAAATTTTAGGATGCTGGGTAGTCTCGGGAAATGACAAACATGTACACATTTCATAGGTGAATACTGGGCGAAACAACCAATGATTTTTATATGTGAATGTGTTTGCCAAGATACAATCTATATAGGTTTACATGTCTAAGTATTTTAGTAGCAAACAGTCCACATGTATCATGTAACTATAGAATTTTTATGTTGAGAAGGATAATCCAATGTCTAAAATGAGTCCTGGCGGATTTGTGTGATTTGTTCTTGAAAATGCTCTCGTGATTGTAATAGACACGTTTCGACTAAAGTCTAAAACAATGGCAAATTGCTGAGAATTTCTCTTTGGAAGCAGTTGCATATATAATTGATAACACATATGGAATTGTAGAATTTGATAATGGGTGTCGCAACTTGCTTGATCTCCGCATGCTTGCTGAAGCAGTACAGTTGCCTTAGTACAAGCACTATGGAGGTGAGTTCATGCCTCAAGATCTGACAGCTCCAGTTTGGTAGTAGGATATACTTACTTTGCAATATACTCTGTTGCATGTGCTGTTTGACTTACCAGAAGATGTTCTTATTTGTATTTGGCACATTTCAGCTTCTATAGAAGAAGAGAGCAAGGCTGGGTGAAGTGCAAGATGCTTTGAATCATAAAAACAATATGAATGGCTGAAAGTTATCTTCGTGTATCCACGATTGTGGTTGGCTATAGACCTATAGTGTACTAAATAGTTGCTTGTGTATGTGTTCATGGCCATCATGTTATAGTTTCCTAGAAGCACACAATGAATAGACACTCTTCCAGTGTACAGTTTTGCATAACTTAGATTGTTTTATCATTGTAATGTCATCTCATATATGCTGGAATGTGCTATTGTTTCAAGGTGATTTACCTTATTTTTGGTTGAATCTCAAATGAACGGTCACCAGTGTTGTATTTCCTAACCCATACTCTAAACTAGAGTCTAAAATATTATTATCGATTTGTTATCTGTGTGAGATTCTTACCATGTGTGACCCTCTTGAGTCTTGCGTCAGTGTAGAAGTTGTACCATCATCGGCCCGGTACAGTCTCTCCCAAATACCAACAACATAGAGCGAAATACGCATGCAAATTGCTGCCCGTTGCCACGCCCATACTCTCCTGGCAAACCCCCTGCTTCCGCCCACAGCCATGCGAGGTGTGACAACGCAAGGAAGGCGGCGCGGCGAAGCGCGCTTCCGTCTAGTACATTATTATATGGGATAATTCATGAAGGAGCAAAGGAGTCATAACCCGTTTTCCCGCACTCTTGATTGATCGGCAATGAATTAAACAAACAATAATTTTGAGATTCTGGAAACATACAAATCCTTCCTATATTTTGAGCTTGACCTCTACCCCACCATACTACAAATATTCAAGCTTGTACAAAGATGCAAATTAACTTTTAATACAGAATGCAGAATGTGCAACTTTTAATATGCCTCATCATGCAGTAGAGCTAATAGCTTTAGTATCATTTATACATTAACATCTTAATATTTCTCTTTGCATGAAGCATCCGTAACTTCATTAAGATCTGAACCAATAAATATAGAATAGATTAAATCAAGACAGGTGAAAAGTTAATTCCTGAGAGTAAACAAGGAGCACCAGCAGAACTGCTTAAATTCTTGAGTCCAATGACTGACCAAAAATCCCAGAGAATCCAATATTTCTTGTCTCCAAGTTCCAAGTTTCAGTACCTTCAAGCATAGACAAGAGCATAAAGATGTCAAAGCAAATGATAATATTCTGTACCTGCAACCTAACATATTAATTCTTAGCTAGCTGATAAATCCATGTATTCGCAAAGCATCGTTCCATACTTTTAGTGCAGTATGCAGTAGGTCGTATTGTACCTTTCATCTGAAGAGTTTCGAGCACGGACGCTTCATGCAGCCATCATAGTGGAGCCAAACTGAACATATATTGAGTCCTCCCCATAGTCCTCGATGTTTCACGTGAACCAGCTGAAGTGCATCCCGATGTAGAGCATGGGGGAGGTGTCCCGGGGACGTCTTTGGGCATGAACCGTGTGAGCGAGCCGGGGCTCACACGATGGCTGCAGGTTGCAGGGGCTGCAGGACAACCTCCACCAGACCATGGCCTTCTCCTCCTCGCCCTCCCCTCCACTACCAGGTGCATCTGCAGCGCTTCTTCTTGCAAGGGTGGAGCTAGGCTGAGGGGGGAATCCAGGGGCGTCCTTGAGTACTCGACCTAGATTGGTCGGTCGGCGGAGGCCTTCCAGTAGAGGAACTCGATGGCGAGCAGGGAAGCGGAGGGGGTGGCCGCGGCGCGGGGCTCCGATCTCCTGGTGGCGAAGACGAATGCGGCTGGGGGTGAGGACGGAGGAGGTAGGGTTGGAGAGGGGTTCGACCGGTCGGGAAGTTGGGCCGGACCGTGGTCCATGGGCCTTTTGCGCGAGGAAGCATCGAGAGAGCAACAAGCGGGCGAGGCAGAAAACGGCAGACGTACCAAGGTACGAACTGCCATTTAATAATAAAGAAGATATGGAAAGCACATGGACTGGACCTGCCGCTGTTTACCTGCGGGCAAGGCCCATACGACCTCCTGCCATAGCTAGGCCCATACGTCCTTCATAAGGAAGGCAGGTGAAGTGGACCTTATTCTCAAAAAAAAAAAAAAAAAAGGTGAAGTGGACCTGTCTCTTCTTACCTGCGGCCCATACGCCATTCTTCCAGAACGACCTCCTGCCATAGCTAGGGCTCTGCTACCAATCCACGCCAGCGGCGGAGCTACTGGTAGTGGTGTACCCCCATGGCCGGAAACCGCCGCCGCCGCCGCCGCGGAAGAGCGCGGTCGCAGCAGCAGGGCACCGAATCTTCGCCGCTGGCAGACGCCACTACCACCTCCAGGTCTGCGCCCTCATCCATGCATCCACCCCATGAATTAGTAGCCTTGATTTAGTAAATTGCTACTGAAACTTCGAGTATTTTGGTGA
This sequence comes from Poa pratensis, assembly GCA_947311845.1. Classification (NCBI taxonomy): domain Eukaryota; kingdom Viridiplantae; phylum Streptophyta; class Magnoliopsida; order Poales; family Poaceae; genus Poa; species Poa pratensis. Next base: position 3,780,190 of record CAMZMU010000053.1, on the reverse strand, counting down.
ATTAGTTGGGGAGTTCCACGCTTTGATGAATTGGCAGTGATAATTAGGGTCTTTTGGTGATTAGGGTCTTTTGATGAACTAGTAGTGGTCAATACTGAACTGGTCTCCCCTAATTTAGGATCTCCATCGTTGTCTGTAGGGTGTCTCAGTTTGGTAATGTTCTAATTTAGTGCGTTTATAACTTTATATAAACATTTAACATGGAACAGTTTTTTTTTCTTTCGAAAAAAATATAAACAGTTTAAGATGGAATATGTTCATTCGGACAGTTTGGTAATATTCTGAGTTAGTGCGTTTGTCATGAACAGTTTAACATGGACCAAGTTCATTCAGATCGGTTGTTTGATAACTCGGTATTTAAGTTTACCCGTGGATAAGCTGGATCCAAAGTTGAATCAAGAAAGCGAGCCTCTTGTGTCGTCAGCCAGCTGTCTCATGTTTGTTTGGTCTTCCTCAGGGCCATGGCGCTGCGATGAACAATGCTCACTTCGGTTTAGCGACCAAGTGAATAATAGATAACAAAATGATCGCTTAAAAGTTGTCTAGATAAGAAGAGGAGCACATTTTGCATTTAGTTTGGGATAATCTACAAAGCACAACCTCTACCATGCTTTGAAAATGTACCATTGTGGCACATAAAAAAGATTCAGTTATGCTATAGTGGAATTTTTTTCAAGTTGTAGGTGCTTCTGACTCCTAGTTTGTTCCATATCAAGTTTATCATGACCAATAGACACCCCTGTTTGCCTTATTGTTTAGTAAAAGCCTACTGCTCCATCATACATTTTTTGCTTTTTCTCAAACGCTCTATTATGTTTCAGTTCTTATTCTGATAATTTGTTCTTAACTCTCTGTGTGACAGGGAAGTTGCCATTGTGGGAAGGCCCTCTAAGAACACATGCCACGCCTCAGGCTCCACCTCCTCGCTTTCGTCTGGACCTCATGTTTTTGCAGATCTCCTGGACAGCCTGCTTCACGAGATCATCGCTCTCTTTGACTCATGCCATGACTTCCTTGCTTTCATTGTCACATGCTGCTCTTGGCGCGCTGCAGTCTCTTCCTTCCCCTCTGTGCATATCGTCAGCTTCCCGCCACTCCACCTCAAGCCGGATGCTCCTTATGTTCGTCCCCATACAGGCCGTATCAAGCCCATCATTTTATCTGATTGCAAATGGCAGCTCAGTGATCCTAGCAAGAAAAACATTTCCCTTCGCTGTTCAGTGCCTCAAAATTCTCCAAATACCATGTACTACTTGGGCTGCTCATATGGGTATCTTATCTTCTCCTACGAGGAGCACTGCCTCCTTGTTAATGTGTTGACTGGTACCAAGGTGAAGGCCCCCAAACTCCCACCCAACAACAGGCTCGGGCACTTTTGTGGCATAGGCATTCTTACGGCTGCAATTAGTTCACCCAACTCACGCCTCCTCCTCTGCTCAGTAACCTCCATGTTCGAGTGGCGGGTTGGAGAAAACCGCTGGTCAGAGCACCCTCTTGCTCTTGGTTATGAACGCATCCATCAGATGCTCCTCTTCAATGGTGATATCTTTGCCTTAGATACTTGTCAGAGGCTCTACACTATATGCTTGGCACCTCAATTCAGCTTGCAAGAAGTAGCAATCACGTGGGAGCCTTTTCACCCATGGTTGGTGGTCTCTCGTGACAAACTTCTCATGGTTGACCTCTCGTTTAGCTCCGACACGTTGAATGGCGAGCCATATGGCATCTTTGAGGTCTTTAGACTCGACTTCTCGGTCGAGCCAGCTAAGAGTGTGAAGATGAAGAAGTTGGAAAACCAGGCTCTGTTTGTTAGCCTTGATCCGAGGAATCCTACATTTTCCTGCACGAGCCCTGAGAGATGGGGAGGAAAGAGCAACTGCATTTATTTTGCCAAGCTATTTCGTGACGAGACTTGGACCGTGCTTGAGCTCGATCAGCCGGTGCGAAGAAACATCGCTCACTGCCTATATTATGGTTGCGCGGTCCCTCCAGACTGCGGTCTACTAAATGACCTGTGGGTGTTCCCCAGTTCAATTTGTGGTCCTGGCTAGCCAGTAATCTTGTCGTGGGGGTTTGTCTAGTCTTGCACAAGCCCTGGTGAGTTATTTTAGTCAGCAGCTAGGTTCTGTAACAGTAACGGTTTCCTGATTCGCCACCAATGTTGTATTTTGAAGTAAAAGTAATTCTGTATTTTGTATGCATGCTTGCACAACGTTGGATCAGCCATAATTGAACTGAATGATGTACCTCTGTCTACAACCTGCTATTCGTGGAACAAGAGAACATTTCTGCTCTGAAACTCTGCTGACAGCCTCGTCGTCTTTGTGCCTCCTTGTGTTTTACCCATACCTGAGTTCTCTCAAGTCTTGCCTTGTGTATTCTTCACTATGCTTTGCCGCTTATTTCTAACTTATTTTGTTGAACTTTAAACATTACACTATGCGTTGGTCGTCACAGAAAATAGTTGTATGTCTATACACCCATGGTGATTGCTCTCCTTGGCTTGTGAGGTTTTATACACTCAGTACAGTCTTGTTGGCACCTTAGAAACATTGATAAAGCATAGGAACATAAAAGTATATACTTGAAAATGTAGTTCTCTAAGCCTTGCCTTGTGTATTAACATAGTGTATACTACATAGAAAAATGAGTGAATCTAGAATCTAACATAGTGTATATACATGTACTAATCAATATAAAGCTAAAAAATACTGATAACTTGGCTAACAAATTGTGGACATGAATACATGGCCTGCACGTTAGCTCAACCGGAGAACTTAATAAAAAAACACTTAGAACATCTCTGGCAGATCCCGAATATTGCGAACCCGAAAAACCAGTTTTGTGTGCCACCGAAACTGGTTTTATGGGTTAGAAATTCGTTGCGCAGAATAGACGGGAATTTTGAAAAGTACTTGGCGCCTCATTTTAGCAAACATAGTTCCGTAGTTCAACAAGATCATCAACATACATCAAACGAAACAAAAGTTTGTACTAAAGTCGAAACGAAAACCTAGATATGTGCCGCCGACCTAGTCTTCGCTGCCCTGGTTACCGCAGCTGCGCCCGAGATCGCGCAGGATGATGCGCCGGCATCGCTCCTCCGTCTCCCACATCCGCCTTTGAGCTGCGTTCAAGGCTCTTAGCTGAAGGGCGTAACAGAGTTGTTCAACGTCACATGCTTCGAACCACCGGCTGGTATACTCGTGCCGTCTCTCCGTGCGAATTTGGGGAGCGCAAGGACTTCTCCTCAGTGCCCCGGACAAGCTCGGCATCGTCGTCGATAGTGATGAGCATGGACTCGGTGAACTCGGAGTCGGAGTTTGTCGTCGGAGTCAGTGGAAGAGTCTGAATCCAACGCCGGCATATCTCGAGGCCGACACCCGAAGGCGGCGAGACGGCGCCACCGCCCACAGGAGGTGTCAGTCCGAAGCCATGTTTTTTTTCTTTGCGAAACACAGTACAACGCAGACGTTCACATACACGTGCACACACTCACCCCTATAAACGCACGCACGCATACCCTACTCCTATGAGCACCTTCGAAAGACTGAACCGGCGGTTGGGTCTTAAGATTGACGAAGTCACCACAGACGTCTCGCTATTGACATGTCAAATCTGAGATTTGAACTCTAACCACCCTATCAACCATCCTACAGGCAGGTTCTCGTCCGAAGACATGCTCCATTTCATTGGCGGAGAAGGATCAGCTGTTCCGACGCGGACACATGCGTACATGCGCGCGCGGCGGGCGAGAAACGTACAACGCACCATCTATACTTTTGGAGTGACACAGCCGTGATAGCAGCCTCCACCAGATGCGACCTGACCATCAGGGTTACGTGATCAGGCTCAGGCAGGCATCTCCCTGAGCTCAGCCCAACGTGCGGTCCAAATGCGTGCGGCCATTGATTCATTAGCCATTTTCTTGTTGCCGATCGAAGAGGGAGCGTATAAAGATATCGCCCCTGTTCTTTCAGTTGATGTGTACTATATTCGTGTCCTCTCCAACACTGAAAGGCCGGAACCAAACTCAAACCATCGCATGATATAGTAATATGCAATTATGCATCATAATAATGCCACTAGTGTAGTCGACAAGTGCTATGAAAGTTTTTTTAATGACAAGTGCTATGAAAGTTAATTGTCAGGTGACACGTGCATGCGCACAGATCACCAAACTCAAATCATGGCATCCGCTCAAGTACGTCTCGTACACATCCATCGTTCCTTCTAGAATGCGAGTCGTGTTTAACTTCTCGTAAGTCGTATTCTCGAGTTCAACCAAGTTTATGACTTTAGTTTTTTTAAAAAAGTTTATGACTTGGTATCAAATCAATTTCCATGAAACAAAATCTCCGAGTGTGAATGTACGATATTTAGATTTCGATTTTGCTTCCGCGACCTTGGTCAAACTTAGACTTAGGACAAAATAAATTAGTGGGACCGACATTATTTTGGAATGAACTCCGCCGATGGGCGGGAAGAGAGCGACTGATGTTTGTGAAACGCCTTGCGGATGTCCAGGATTAGTGTCACCGCCTCCCACCGGGTTTGGTGAAGCTTCCCAGCCGCGTCTGTGTCAAAATCATCACGGAGTCTTACGAAGCTTAACACGAGGGCGACTTTTTGGCTCAACACCTTACTCTCGACGTTTGCTCGAGACAACGAAATAAGGTGATTTAAAAGAAAAACAGCCCGTAGAAGCTACCGAATTCGCGCCCGCTAAGAAAACCTCTTCTTCTTTGGATCCTGGAAAAACGAAAATAAGTAAGAAGGAGCACTAGTAGTAGGAGACTAGTGACTTCATTCATTTACGTTAAGATAGACGAGTAACTACCTTTTTCTATTTACCCTGTCGGGCATTCATAAAATCAACATATAGAGACTTAACCGAGAACAATCACTTAACCGAAAACTTCCACTAAAAAATGTTAGGCGTCACCGAAAGAGAAGTATGCATCAAACCCTCCATCAGGTACAACCCGCAAGGAAATCAGTGGTGCAAATGGCCTCATTTGGCACATTACACAGTTTACAATCAACCAAACGGACATGGCGAATGTTAGTGGGACACACAAAAACGTTGCTGAAAAAATCATCATTGAAGCTACATAGAAGACTTGCAAGCTCAAGAGGGCTTTTAGTTGTACAGTTGCGGAACAATTTACCAGAAAAATCCTAACTTTTCAGAAACCTTGCAGATATCTTAGGTGACATTGCGAGCAGCCAAGCACCGGCGGAGCTTAGTTCAAGCCGGGGGCCATTGCCCCCCCCCCCCCCCCCCCCAGCTAGGTTCGGATAAATTGTGAAAAAAATTATGGGGAGGGTTTAGATGGGAAAATATTTGTCGTTCGCCCCCTCAGCTATCTCTGTCAAGGTCCGCCACTGAACCAGGTGGTGAAGGAGCATACAACTATTTTCATTAGACTTCTTGCCATGGATGACGACACAAGGGATCAAATCAAGCACACCAGGATCAGCCGCTACGAATGCTCGCCATGCAAGCATTGGAAATGCTAGCAGTGGAGAGTCAAGATAACTGTTAAATTATGTTAGTGCTAGAACATATAATCCCGGAGCTTAAAACTATGATCTTTCAAGAAAAAGACACATACATGCACAATACTGAAATCAAAGTAGAGGCTGGGAACAGACCCTCCTCTTTTAAAAAAGAAACATGCCCACATCAGCAAGCCCGAGACAGAATTTGTGAAGATGTCTCTGATATCGCACAAAGGTATGTTGGGTCCTCCCAATGTTAGCGGTGGATAATCCTTTTTGACACACGTTGTTGTAAACTATCACCTTTAACCCAAGCTTACTTATAGGCATTTTCTGTCCTAACTGTAAGCATATTTGGGGGAACTGGATCTACTCATCCTCATTGAAAATATGACCACCTATCGACTAGCTTCCATCAATAATGTGACCAACCGACGTACCAAATTGCTCCTACTGTTAACGTGTATCTTTCTTCCAAGTTCTTTTTTTATTGTTTTATTTACGTTAGTTGATGACATATGAGTATATAATAACTAGAAGGATACCCCGCGCAATGCAACGGGGGTCTCTTTAGAAACTAGTATATTGTGTAAACAAAATGATGTAAGTCGTATGTTACATTATGTTGTCTAAAGGTGTATACAAAATTCAGTTTATCATAGTTGATACTAAATTTAATAGACATGAGATGAGTGTGTATTATAAACTATTAGTGTAAATAATTGGATGGTTTAAGAAATGGTGGATGTGTAGTCTGCATGTAGTGGCTAAAATATTAGTGGAGATGACATGTAAAATAGATTGGCTAAAAGAATGGATGATATGGATATCTCGCATGTTGACATAAAAAAAAATTAATGCCTCTTAATGGATTTTACTTCATAAAAGATATTGATAAGTAGATATGGCCACGTCAACAGTGGATTCACACTCAGGAGTGATTGATGTGTGTGCTTTGCATTATCCAGTATTCCATTCTTTCCAAATTATAAGATGTTTTAAATATTTCAATACAGACTACATACTGAAATAAGTGAATCTATACGTACAATAAAACATGTCTAGATATATCTGGATCAAAAAGATAAAACATTTTATATTTTAGAACAGAGGTAGTACATCAGTAAAGTTTTGGTTAACAAAGTGTTGACATGAAAACATGCCCCGCACGTCAGCTGTACCGGGGAATTACATGAAGAAGCACTTAAGGTGTGTTTGGTGCCTGGTTTACTAGGAATGAGATGGGACCATCCACCGTATGCGTACCGGATGGGACGAATGGTCCAGCTTTGTGTGTTTGTTTGGTTTTAGGGATAGGATCAGAGCCTGCATCTAGCTTAGGATGGTTAACAATAATTAGGTTAGTGTGGTAACAAAGAATTAGCAGGTATTTCCACCGGGGAGACGCAGACAGCCATAATGCCGGACTCGCTGCAGCCTTCACTCGCCAGCGCCAAAGGACCTCATGGCACGGCGGCCGTCGGCGAGCTCAGGGAGCGGTGGCCTTCGGCGGCGGAGGCGAGCTCAAGAAGCTCGATGGGCCCCGGCGGCTCCGCCTACATTCTTAACTGGTTCGTGTATAGTCATAGACAGTTGTAGCGGCGCCAAGTGTCACGTGGTTTTGTTCGCGGCTTCTCTGAAAGTTTCCAAAAACTAATGGTTGTACATATGCGCTGGATGGTGACCACATGTTGTCGGCGAGTCGCTGTCATGTAAACCAACATACTCCGCACAGTACCAGTCCCCGTTGGCACTAGCAGCAGAGTAATCAGACTACGATTTCTTCTTGTTGTCGACGAGAGTAGTTTTCTTCTTCAAAGTTATTTTATTGTGGTTTTGTATAAGTTTGTTGATGGATGAATGGACGATGACTAGCTAGTGAGCACTATGAGGAGAGAAAAGGCCAAGTGTCCATACGGTGCTACTACTATTGTATTGACATTAAGCAGGTTGATGCCCACGTCAACACTTGATTAACTAGGCTTGCACTGCATATACATGCACTGCAAGTTCGGAGTGCCAGACGATAGCCGGGGACGATGGAGCCGGTCGACTTGTGGACGATACACGATCGATTGCGTGTAGCTATGTTCACTGTTCCCATGTTATCGATCTACTCCAGGTAGGATTAATAGCCATCTTTTTGGCCAGGAAAAGGAGAGCGCATAAAGGATTGTGAATTATAGAATTTTCTGTCCTTTGGGAGACTGAAAGGCTGAAGTCACTCAATCTCGAAAATCGTCCTTTGATACAATATGACCCATGTTAGGCAAATGTCGGTCTACATAGAGCTACTCAAATACTAATCGACAGATTATATAGAAGGTACTATAAAGTGACTCGTATAAATCGAGGACATTACAAAAAACTGCCACAATTGGAGCTGGATTAACGGGTCAGTACCGATTGTACTAATTTTTTCAAAAACATACCAACACTGGGGTAACGAAAACGGATGGCGTTGATTTCTGTCTAGCTGCATTTTGACAGCAGTGCTGACCAACGGGGCCCACCTGTCAGGGCTGACGGGGCAGCACACGTGGAGGGCTAGCGGACGTGGATGTGGGGCCCACTCGCCAGCCCACATTTTTTTCCACTTTGCTCTTTTTTCTCCCTCACGTCTCTCTTCTTCCTCCTCCCCTCTGCCCAGCTAGACCCGTACCAGAAGGTGGACCAGGAGCACGGCGGCGTGGGGCGGCGGTGGCCTGCACATCGGGGAGGCCCACCCCCACCGCCCGCAGCGCAGCGGCGGCACCTCGCACGTCGGGGATGCGGAGCGAGGGTGGCGGCGGCCCGCACATCGGGGAGGCCCACCCCCATCGCCCGCAGCGCAGCGGCGGCGCCTCGCACGTCGGGGATGGAGCTGACGGCGACGCGGGATGGAGCTGACGAGGTTCCAGGTTCCAGGCAGTGATCCCGTACATGATGGAGAGGCGCCGGGTCGCGTAGGACGTCGGCGGAGAACACGGCCGGCGTTCCAGAGCGCGCCCCCAACGGCATCATGCTCCTCCTCGTCGGCGTGGGCCTCTCCGAGCTCTGCCGTCATGTCCATTAGCTCCGCCTCGTCGTTCCTATATATACTATCCTGAGAAGGAATCGAGGTAGCTCGTCTCTAATCGCTGGCGTGGAGGGCGTCCTCCCCGACTCCGGCTCCGGCCGCCGCCGCATCGATCTCCTCAACGGCGTTGTTAGGCCTTCCCTGTTGGTTACTGGAGCCTCTCCTCTACGGCGCCGTGTCCCGGTTGCCGTTGCACCTGCATATGGTGGTGAGAGGCATGGGACGGGGGAGTCGCGCAGCGGTGGTGAGGGGCGTGGTGCGGGGGAGGCGCGTGGCGCTGGTGAGGGGCCTGGGCGGGGCGGCGCACGGTTGAGGTGAGGGGCGGGGCAGCGCACTTCGGGATTGAGAGAGAGGAGGAAGAAAAAGATGGCTGAGAGGTGGGCCCCACTTCCACGTCAGCTCCACCTCCACGTGTGCTGCCTCCTAGGCCCTTACAGATGGGTCCCATCAATCAGGGCGTCTTTCAAAATGTAGTTAGACAGAAATCAGCGCCATCCGTTTTCGTTACCCCAATGTTGGTATGTTTTTGAAAAAATTAGTACAATCGGTACTGACTCGTTAATCCAGCCCTAATTGTGGTAGTTTTTTGTAATTTCCTCGTATAAATCAAATCAACCATTTCCCTAAAAAAAATCAATCATGTCCGTACTATAAGTGTATATCGCAAGAAATTTCAAATTACGAACCAATTTTTCTTTTAAAAAAAACTACGGACCTATGTCGGGGCATGTGATAATATCTAGCTAGCTTAAGGCTGCTCATATCTCGTCCGCATTGGCGCCGGAACGAGCGCTATGGGGACCGTTCGGGCGAAATGGCGCCTCGTCCGCATTGGCGCCGGAACGAGCGCTATGGGGACCGTTCGGGCGAAATGGCGCCTATGGTGGCAACCTCTCTCCACTCGCTGCCACGACATTATTTTGAAAAAAAATTGAATTCGAAAACAAACGGAACTTTATCCGAATATTTGGAAACACTTATAATCATGTTTCCTCGAGGACAAACAACATCATAAATATATAATGCATGATGCAATAAACAAGATCTAGTCCTGCAAACAAGCCATCACGTTTGTCCAAATAGACTTGATTATCTTACCATTAATTTTGGCTATTTTTGGTTTACTATTAACGCTCTATAGAAATTATAGTAGGAACAATTTAAATGTAATAACAATTGATGACAAGGCAAACAAATTAATGACATATAATTTAATATGAAAGTATAGTAACACCTAACCATGAAAGCCACGAAGCTACTAAGGTAGAATGTCACTTAGCAAAGTTAACTACAATTTTTATTTCTTTGTAACTCATTCCTTAACATTTAAATTTCTTATTACACTTAGCAAAATTAACAACATTTTTTACTTATTGAGGTGTGAAGAACTGTGTTGTGCACTTTACTTTTACACTTAGCAAAATTAACCACACAATAGTGATGCAAAATATTAAGGTACCATATTCTTTGTTATACATAAGCGTTAGCGTCAATGATTTCAAGTATACTTGCATAAACTTTAATTCAGAATTTCTATAAAATTACATCAATTACTTATTTAGAACAATGCCCTAAGAATTTCATTTCAAAATTTTACCAGAGAAGAGACGTCTCCGTGTTTGATTATAAAAGATAGGATAAATACGGTGGACATGTTCACCTCCAGAAGAGGTTGGGCCTTGCTAAAGGAAAAGGTTAGTAATCACCCGGGGGATCGGTCCTCCCGATCCTCCCCCTTGCGGTGACGCCACGCGTCCACTCGTTGCCTGTGGGGACCCCGGACTAGCTGTCCGAAATACCCTTGTGCCTACAACATCAGCGATCCCATGATAAGTGTGTCGCTGAGCACAATCGAACTGGTATCAAAAGAACATCCATAAATACCGAATGAATATACTTACTTGATTGAATCCGTAACTTCAGCAGGTACTTGCAGCGGAAATCACCAAACGACGTGGAGCCCAAGTCATTTGCCATAACCCTACAGGCAGCTGACTGGGAAGCGCCCTAGTTCGCATTGACGTCATTGAACTCTTCTTCTTCGAACTGCTCTTCTTCAAAACCTGGCTAAGACAATAGCCAGGGATGAAACCAATATGAGTACATTTGATTGTACTCGCAAACTACCCCCGAAATGAGCATGCATTACTCTTTTTATTGTTTAAATAAAACTCTGTTTGCTTTGAGAACTCCATATCCTTGTTGAACAAGAGAAGGATAGACTTTTGTTTGAAACTTCCATAAAGAAGAATTTTATAACTTTTCAAAAGCCTTGTATTTTTAGAAAACATCTCTATACCTTTGTTGAAAAAGGAAAGAAGGCTTTTAGAATTTTTTCCCTTAAATCTGTCTTTGTAAGAAGTCTCCTTTAAAACATTTTCCCGAAAATACATCTTTGTTGAAAAAGGTAAGAAGTCTCTTTTATAAACATTTTCCCGAAAAATCACCATTGTTTATTTCTCCAAAACTCCTCCTTTTTCGACCATAGCCCTTCATGGTCAAATCATTTTCCAACAACCTTATACCAGCCCTTCGGTATAGTTGCATAAAACATTTTCCACTTTCACAACACAAAGCTCTGCACTTCTCGACCATAGCCCTTCATGGTCTTCCTCTTTTCCAGCAACCTCATACCAGCCCGTCGGTATAGTTGCCTATATAAAACATCTCCATTTTCTTTTCAAATCTTAAAACTTTGTAAAACTTGCACATGGGTCAAAGTAGGGCCTTCCAACTGTCCATAACCGAGGACTCGGCTATTCGAATAGTTTTACACTCTGCAGAGGTAGTACGCTTTTCCCACATCCATCCGGTAACTCATCGTGTCAGCCACGTCCCGCCATACAAGGTGTATGCGAAGTTGAGTCACCGACCATAGTCTGTCCTTTGCTCATGCTAGTATAGGACCCTGCCGCTATGACACTTCCCATCGACACTCATTCCAGCCCGTCGGAACTAAGTGTGAGGACTCATAGTTCTGCCCGGCGGTTTATGGTGGAACCTTCTATCCTCTTCCTCCCTTCAAACTCATACCAGCCCGTCGGTATATCTCCTTTTTGAGGACCCGGGTCTGGGGTAGGTCACCGAACCATCCCGTCATGGAACGGAGTCATCTCCGTTGTTGAGGCATCCCATACTAATACGAGCAAATTATATGACTACGCCCTTGCCCATATGTGAGTAAATGTGGTCGCACAGGGTATCGGCTGGTCGACGTAAGTACAAGAACACAATGTGCATTTTTCATAAACACCACCATTCTCCATTTCTCCACTTCAATACCGACTTCTCGGCATTCCATACCCATACAAGTATTTTCAAAGGAGTTTTGAGTAAACAATATTTTTCCCATCCTATAGTTAAAAAAAAAAGAATTTTCATCTAACACCTCCATATAGGGTGTCAAAATAATATACTTATATTTTGAAAAAAAAAGGTTTTCAAAATCATAGCTTTAGTGGAAAACACCACATAAATCACTTATGCTTTTTATAAGTAAAACAGGTGAACCAAAGTAGATGTATATAGATGCAAGCTCAGAGAAGTAGCTTGCCTGATTCCAGCATAATGTTCCTGGACTTTTCCTCACTGATCAAATAAATAAACTCTGATTCTTCTTCAATAAATCCTTTCCGGAGACCACTCCGGTAGCGTTTATCTCTAGCGCCGCAAACATGAAAATGAAACAACACTCAATAAGCAAACCAACCACAAGTGGTATACAACAAGTAACAAACCACAAGCATCAGACTAATCATTCAAACAATAAACTAGTATCATCGATCACAAAACTATCTTAGGCAAAGATTAACAATAAGCACATTTCTTTAAACAGGAAATACTTTTAAAACTACCCAGCAATTTAAATGGGGTGCAGCATTAATTATTTTAATAAGAGAAAATTATAACTCCACCGTTAAATGAATGATTTTCCTAACCTCTAAAGGTACAGTACTGCAATCTTGTTCAATTGTGCATGCAAAGGATATTACTGGATAGTTCATATTTTTCTAAGCATTTTGATATATCAACCACATTTTTCTGATATACCAATAAAAAGTTATTGAATTTATAACCTTCCCTTTAAATCTACCCTTTTGTTAATTTATTTTAAACAACATTACAAATAATTATCCATGTTTGGAAACAAGGTGGGATATGAAGTTTATCACTTGCTAAACATTTTGATAGGTCAAACTTAATTTTTGGATCAATATTTTTGAAGTTATACATGTTTCAAAAACATTTCTTTGCTGCCATTTTTATTATTTTAATAAAACAGCAAATAAACTAAGTTAGTTGGATAGGTGAATTACACCAAAAGACAGGATTTATTTTTCTGAACATTTTGGTATCTGATTTGTAATTTTTGGATCAATATTTAAAGAGTTATGGATTTTACAAATTTATCCAAATTTCTGCCTTTTCTTTTATTTTCCAGAAAGTCTAACCGAAACGTTTTTCACCGAGGTTGGGCTAGCCATAGTCACTGACCAGTGGGCCCGTGGCCACGCTGGCTTCCACGTCAGCGCAGAGGCCCACAGCCTTGTTTGACCGCGGCCATGCCACGGCCGGCGCGCTCTGGGCGCGGTGGCCGCGGCGGCAACGTGCTCGGCTCCGGCGGAGGAGCACGCGCAGGGACGGATTAACAGGCGCATTCGACGCGCGCGGCTACGCGGAGGCTGGGGGAGGCACTACGACCCAAATGGTCGCCGGTAAAAGCTCCGGCGACGAGGCCGTGCGGCGGCGAGCTACGGCCACGGCGGAGCAGAAGAAATATGGCGAGAGGGGGAGGGAAAAGATGTCCCACAGGACGGCGTGCTCACCCTCGACGCGTGTGTGAGCTCGGAAGGGACGGAGAGGGACGGAAACGGTGGCAAGCTTGCTCGACGTGCTGCGGCCGGAGAGGAAGGAGACGGCGTCGAGCTCGCGAACGGAGGCGCCTTAGCTCGATTCCTTGGACGATGAGGGAGAGGACGGCGCGGCGAAGCTTCCGGTGGTCTTCGATCTGCTCCAGGCGGCCTCAGGCGACGGCGCCAAGCTCGGCCATGGCGGCTAGGGTTCCGGTCACGGGAAGAACAAGAGAGAGAGAGAGGGAGAGAGAGAGAGTAGGCGAGCAAATGAGTGGATAAGTGATGAGCGAGAGCAGAGGAGAGGCCTCGGTGGCGTTCTTATCCTCCTCGCGCAGCAGGAGGGGAGCGGCACAGTGGCGAGCTTGCCACTGGCGCTAAGCAGCGCGTGCTGCGGCGGTGAACAGAGGAAGAGGACGACAATTTTACAGAGAACCCCCTGGCTTTTCTCTATTTCCTATTTCTTTTATTTCCAGTAGCACTTTAGGGATTTAATTGAGGCACTGAAAATTTTAGAAAATTATGAGAAAAATCAGGTAGCCTCCCCATAACATGTAGAAGCTCCACAAAAATTGGGGTGTCAAAATAAAATGTTTTGAACAACTTTTGTTCATAGGTTTTAAATATGGCATTTTTCTTAAATACAAATTTATAATCCTTTAGAAATTTTAAAGCAGGTTCAAAATATTATTTTTGAACTATTGGAACTTCCTTGACAAATATATTAACTTCAGTTAATTTTTATTTTCATAGAGGAAATATTTGTTTGAAGGAAATAGATAGTTAAGTAGGGAAAATAATTTATTAAAATCATTTCTTTAACTTATGATCTTAATTTCCATTTGTTGAATATTTGGAGGAGTTTGTTTTAAATTTATGTCACAAACCAATTTGTTTTCACGTGTGGTTTATTTTAGTGTTAAGCACAACAGAGGAATTGTCCACACCAGCGACAAACACCACAAGATCAACATCACAACCAAGACCACACAAATCAAACCGCAAGAATTAATCATACCACCATTTTCACAATGCTATCTTGGGGAAAAATGACCACTCCTAATTATGGCAAGATGATGTTTACGAAATATCTCCACTCATAACTTAATTGTTTTCAAAAAGATTTGAGAAAGGAAATAGGTGGGTAATATATTTCCCACTGGTGTTATTTTCAAATGGAGTGAAAATAAGAATTTATAAAATGGGAGTTGTATACACCTGCAAAATACTAAGGTTGAAAAATAGGTAGGAGATAGCATATAGATCTCCATAATTTTGGAAACACATAATTTTGGAAATACTTTTACTTTCCCAAATAATGGGCATTAGTTTTGGTTGTTGCTAAACCAAGTATCATTGAAATGGAATTTGGCAAAAAATAAGAGTGGAAAAGATATATGGAATTATTCTTTTCTTGTCATGACCTGATCACCAAGGTTAGATATTTATTGTTCAAACAACTAGAACAACAAGTCACACAAGATCAAACAGAGCAATGGGAGGGAACACAATCATCAGTGAAATATTTCAAAAAGTTTTTGTTGACTTTGAATTTTGAGTCTTGTAAAACTAAGTTTTTCTTAGTTCCAAAATTTGGGATGTGACAGATCCTTCCCCCCTTAAAATAAATCTCGTCCTCGAGATTTGCGAGGTGGGGTAACCGGGGAGTACGGGGCACGGGTTTTGGGCTGGCTATACTTCCGACGTCGATGCTTCTTCAGTGAGGTTGCCATGTGAGATCTTGACAACTTGATGATGCGAGGCTTTCTTTGTCGATAAACTTTTGTGCGAATTCAGATCCTTGATGATGGGGTTGTCTTGACGATTGACTCGGATGGATAGTCTTGGTTGGTTGTTTCCAGATACTACAAGGCTAAGGCGGGAACTAACTATTAACACCTTCTGGTATACGTATTGCAGGTCTTCCCCCCTTAAAAAGGGGTCTTGAAGGTTCATCCTGAAGGTTGCAGCTGGAGTTGACTTGGAGGCATTGTTCTTCCGAGGTAGCTTGATGATCTTCGTCTTGGGTGTCATTCCACGGTGCTTGGGGTCGGTGTAGATATCACTTCCTGATATTGTCTCCTTACGAGGGTCGCAGATAGGGACGCGTTGTCCACAAGATGCGTCAAGTCTGTGTACTTGACTCTCTCTGGTTTCTAGTTAGAAGAGAGATGCTAAAAGCTTCTATTTGTTTCTCAGCCTGTTTGGTGGTTGTTGACGTCCAATTGCAGTTGCTTTCCCCCTTTGATTTTCCTTAGCGACTCCCGGTAGATTTTCTTCACGCCTTTCTTCCTTCGGCTTGGCGGAAAAAGGCTGGTCGTGGAATGCTTCTTTAGGTCTGGGTCTTCACGAAGCTTCGCAAGTGTCTTCACATGTAAGTTAGAGTGCCCAGAATAGTTAGGGTTTCCGGGAAAACTTTGTGGTTGAGGGGCTTATGTTAGTTTTCAAGGGAGTTGGGTACCATACTTTAAACATCAAACTTATTATACCTAAGATCCTAAACAACCAACTTTACATAGGCCTCTAATTCTCGAGTTTTCAAAATACCATTCCAATATCTCTGGTAAGGCCACTACTATCAACTAGTTAATTTGAAACATGGTCTTTGCCCAAGCTAAAATTATTAATCCACCATCATCTTACTCGGGCATAAACTCTTTATCATAGTATAGTTCAATCTATCGGATACCCATCAAACCTTTTAGGCATAGTCTTCCCATTACATTCTATCACAAAAATCGTAGTGGTCCACCAATTATTTATTGATTGTTTTTTTTCCAGATAGGCATATCTCATAATATCTGACTCCTTCAGGTTGTCATTTTCCCACGACCATATCATCAAAGCTAAATAAAGCATCCAACAATCATGTGATCATATCATCAAGAATTGACCCACTTTCTAACCAAATTCAGATTTTATCTCAACACTTTTGGGCCTTGATCTCATAATCAAAGATAAATGATCTTTCTAAGAATAATCCAAACAGAGCGTGACAAGCTCTGAAAACTACTGTCACCTAGAATGTCTGGCTACTAGACCAAGTCATATTGATTCCTAGAATCCGATAAACATTCACTTATCCCCCACCAATTATTTCTTGCATACAACGATCTACTCATTTGCTAACTCATCTTTGACCACTTCCTATAATTCTATAAGAATTTAGTACAAAGGTCACTTGCGCTAAGAATCACCCTAAACATTCCAACACCGGAGTATTCTTCTTAATTTACTTGCTTCTAACCAATCCAAACATCATTTTATCAGCAAGTGCTTCCTAAAAATCCAATAACTTTCACCTTTATTTCTAAACCTTAAATCAAGGGTCACGTCTTCTAGCTCCAGATAACCACCAATGGTTGGGGACCACAACTGGTTAGCCCCAGAGTATTAATCAAATATATCATCTGTCCAAACCCAATTAATTTATCGATCCACTCCAAGTTTTCACTTCTATTCTAAACCCCAAATTTTTGATATTACCAACATCATTCACCAAATTTTGATCTCATCAAGATCCTTTTGACTAATAATCTTATAGTTCAACATTCTTATATCCTCCTAAAGTTCTCCTTTCTACCAACTAGTTTTGAGTCGTCCTATGGCACCTCTTTCCTTTGTCTAAAAAAACAGTTAGTAATTTTGCAAAATTTGGTTAGATGAGAGATTTAAAGTTAGATAGTTTATGTTAGTTTTCATATTCTTTTGTTAGTCCGACGGATACGACTAGTGTCATCTAACGTCGGGTCTTGAATCTTCATCTTTCTTGATGGCTTGATGTGGTTGTACAAAACGACGTATGAAGGCCGCTATCCGTCTTGCAGAAGGTCGCAGAGTCTTGGGCCCCCGGGTTGGAGTAGAGAGTATTCCATACCTTGCTCCTCTTACTAGGAGAAAATTTTTGGAGGGTTTTCTAAGTCGGACTTTTGAAAGGATACAAAAAGTGCATCTATGGCCAACAAGGCAAAAAGGTTTTTGCAAACAGTCAAAATAAAGCAAGAGATAAAAGTGTGGTTACGTTGTGCTGCCGGCAAGGCGTGATTGTGAACACACCAGAAAAACAACACACAAACAGAGAAGTCGCAAAGAACAACACACAAACAAGGAACAAACACATAATCAATCAACACGCAAGGTACATTTAGTACCAATGGCGTCTAATACTCGGGTAAACGGGAGTAGCTCAAGAAAGACAAGTGAGCGTATCCTATACATCCTATGGGTCTGGGTCAGCCATGTTTGTTGAGGTCTTCCTGTCTTTAACTTATTGGTAGATTGATGTCATTGAGCTTGAAACTGGGTAGGGTCTTCGTATCTCGAGGATTTACTTCACCTTGTCCAAGTGAGAAACTTTGGCGGTGAATTACTGCAATTTCTGAAGGTTGCAACGGACCTTCGGTCTTCGCATAAAAGTCACCTTGATGTTGAGGTCTTGAGAAGGAAGCTTCTTTTTCTTCGGGTTGCTAAGTACTAAGGTCTCTCCTGGTTCATCGTCAAGTATATATAAATTTGAATGAGGACAAGATAACAGAAGAAAAAGTTTTGATAAACCTTTAGACAAGAGGTAAGGTTTAGAATAATTCGAAAAGTTGAAAAGAGTGGAAGTTATACTTAGGCTTCCTTAAATAAAAATAATTTAAGTAGTAATATATTTCTTTCCAAAAATAGCTTTCTCCTAACTGACGTCCATGCTACCTAAGGTCTCCTACAGTCAGGATGGCTCTGATACCAAGTCTTGTGGGGACCCCGGACTAGCTGTCCGAAATACCCTTGTGCCTACAACATCAGCGATCCCATGATCAGTGTGTCGCTGAGCACAATCGAACTGGTATCAAAAGAATATCCATAAATACCGAATGAATATACTTACTTGATTGAAGCCGTAACTTCAGCAGGTACTTGCAGCGGAAATCACCAAACAACGTGGAGCCCAAGTCATTTGACATAACCCTACATGCAGCTGACTGGGAAGCGCCCTAGTTCGCATTGACGTCATTGAACTCTTCTTCTTCGAACTGCTCTTCTTCAAAACATGGCTAAGACAATAGCCAGGGACGAAACCAATATGAGTACATTTGATTGTACTCGCAAACTACCCCCAAAATGAGCATGCATTACTCTTTTTATTGTTTAAATAAAACTCTGTTTGCTTTGAGAACTCCATATCCTTGTTGAACAAGAGAAGGATAGACTTTTGTTTGAAACCTCCATAAAGAAGAATTTTATAACTTTTCATAAGCCTTGTATTTTTAGAAAACATCTCTATACCTTTGTTGAAAAAGGAAAGAAGACTTTTAGAACTTTTTCCCTTAAATCTGTCTTTGTAAGAAGTCTCCTTTAAAACATTTTCCCAAAAATACATCTTTGTTGAAAAAGGTAAGAAATCTCTTTTATAAACATTTTCCCGGAAAATCACCATTGGTTTATTTCTCCAAACTCCTCCTTTTTCGACCATAGCCCTTCATGGTCAAATCATTTTCCAACAACCTTATACCAGCCCTTCGGTATAGTTGCATAAAACATTTTCCACTTTCACAACACAAAGCTCTGCACTTCTCGACCATAGCCCTTCATGGTCTTCCTATTTTCCAGCAACCTCATACCAGCCCGTCGGTATAGTTGCCTATATAAAACATCTCCATTTTCTTTTCAAATCTTAAAACTTTGTAAAACTTGCACATGGGTCAAAGTAGGGCCTTCCAACTGTCCATAACCAAGGACTCGGCTATTCGAATAGTTTTACACTCTGCAGAGGTAGTACGCTTTTCCCACATCCATCCGGTAACTCATCGTGTCAGCCACGTCCCGCCATACAAGGTGTATGCGAAGTTGAGTCACCGACCATAGCCTGTTCTTTGCTCATGCTAGTATAGGACCCTGCCACTATGACACTTTCCATCGACACTCATTCCAGCCCGTCGGAACTAAGTGTGAGGACTCATAGTTCTGCCAGGCGGTTTATGGTGGAACCTTCTATCCTCTTCCTCCCTTCAAACTCATACCAGCCCGTCGGTATATCTCCTTTTTGAGGACCCGGGTCAGGGGTAGGTCACCGAACCATCCCCTCATGGAACGGAGTTATCAGAGACTAGTCCCAGGAACCAGGGGTGTGTCTCGATGATGCCAGGAACGAGTAAGGGGCTGAACACGCGAACAAGCAACCCTCAGCTGCCTCGGCGACGGTGCTCGGCGAGCTCGCTGAGGGACATCACGACAGAGATAACACACGAGCTTTTACCCAGGTTCGGGCCCACCGCGAGGTGTAAGAGCCCTACGTCATGCTTGTCTGTATTGCACTGCTTGAAGAATTTACAGTACAATGGTGCTTGCCGAGGGTCAAGCTGTAGCTATGGTGGAACTACTGTGGAGGAGTTCTTGCTCTCTCTCCCTTCACTAGCTACTGGATTGTGAGTAGAATGAGTCGATCCCCCTTCTTGGTCGTACACCGCCTCCTTATATATGAGCCCCGGACCTCTTCCCTCAATTCTCTTTGGCGGGAAGGGTAACCACATGGCGACAGAGGAGGAGGACGGTGCACGGCATGGAGGCTGCCCATGGACGTGGTCTATGGCAGAAAGCTTGTCCTTCGTTGTTGCAAAGCCACCGTCCAAGGACGATAAGCCCGCGCTACAGAGCTCTGTGTCATGCCCCACGGTGACGTTGGCTTGGAGCGTAGCGGACCACGGTCCCCTTAGCACCGGAATGGCAATTCTTATAGTCCGCTTTGCTTGTTGCTTCTTTGTTGACCACCTTTAGCACGAAAGAGGCAACTGCGGCGCGGGCGTCACTGCGTGCAGACGCGTGCGTCACTCTGCGGCGGGCGCAGTGGCCATGTGCGCTCTGTCGGGGAGAGAGAGCTTTCTTCCCTTGGAAGGAACCTCGCGAGGGGGGCCTCGCGAGGGGGCGCGCCTCGGCGCCAGGACTTAGCGATATTTCTGTCGTAGTAGGTGCCTCTCGAGGGAAGGGTCCTCTCGAGGCCGCCGTCTGGTCCTTAGCAGAATTTCCTCTGGTGGAGAAGACCCTCGCGAGGAAAAAGAGCCTCGCGAGGCGCGCCAGGCGCACTTAGCGAAATCTTCAGCAATATGTCCAGGGCTGAGCAGGCCGGCCCGTGGTACCCTGGTTTCCACTGGGCCGACAGTAGCCCCCGGGCCCGCGACGGGCACGCAGGAGGCTTATAGACGAAGGAGAAGCGGCGTCGGCCCAAAGGAGCCTGCCAGGCCTGCGACACGTGGCGAGCTCCCGCGGTCGCCCACGAACCCACGTTCGTCTCTGCAGTAACGAGCGTAGTGGTGGGCCCCACCACGCCCTGGCAACGGCTCGCCGAGGCCATAAAGGCGAAGAATCCGGCGCAGGCGCTCATTACTCTGCGCGAATCTTTCCTCTCGCCTCCTTCCTCCTAGCGCACATCTCCTCTTCAAGCTCCCATTTTCTTGCGTTTCCACTGCAATGGCGCCCAAGAAGGCAGCTGACGCGGCGAAAGGCAAGGCGGTGCTCGAGGCGGAGGAGATCCTGCTTCCATGAAGCAGAGCGGGAGCCTCAAGCCTGCGCTGGTGGGGTACCGCATCGGCACGGAGGCGCAGCTCGACAAGGTGCGCTTCGTCGCGGCCTTCGCGACCAACGAGAAGGGCGCCACAAGGCTCAAGCCGGCGAACGTCCTCGACCTCCAGCCTCGCAACACCTAGTACCCCCGTCTTCCTCCACACTCTCTTCGCGGGGCTCGTCCCCCCTTTCTCTGAGTTCTTCCTGGCGGTTATGGAGTTCTACCAGATCCAACTTCTCCATCTCCACCCCAACTCCATCCTCATCCTCTCCATCTTCGCCTTCCTCTGCGAGGCGTACATGGGCATCCGGCCCTCGGTCGCCCTCTTCCGCAGCTTCTACGCGCTGCGCGCCACGGCGCCCAACGAGCGGACTGGATGCGTCTCCTTCCGCATTACGGATGGCATGGGCGGCGTCTACATCCCCATCGCCTGGGCTGGTGAGAACATCATCACCAGCGTGCAGAAGAAGGTGGAGGAGTTCCGCAAGTGGTGGTTCTTCGTGAGGACCGGGCAGGCGAGCCGCTTCTTCGAGATCCCCGACGCGCCCCCGATGAAGAGGAAGTGCTGGTCGAGCAAGGGCCTCGCGAGGCCAAGGCTCAGCCACGTGGTGGAGCGCTTGGCGGAGCTTCGCCAGGCTGGTCTCATGGGGCAGATGGTGGCCCTGGAGTTTGTCAGACGCCGCATCGCCCCGCTCCAGGCTCACTCAGAGCCGATGTGGACGTACACAGGCGTGAAGGACAAGATGCGCCTGCACACGGACAGCATCCAGTAGGAGCAGGCGAGGAGCATAATAGAGACCCTTTTCACCTCTCCAGACATCCCCAAGCCAGCGGACCACCTCTCAGAGCCGCTCTACAAGTTCGAACTCAGCAAGCGGCTCCGGGTCGTGGAATGAGGCCGGAGTTCAGACCGCAGGGCTTGGTGGTCGAGGGGCACGCGGAGCCCTTTGACGATCCAGAAGCGGTGGAGCAGGCGATGCCTGCCGAGGGCGACGAGGAGGCGACGGAGTCCGCCTCGTCAGATGCGGAGGCTGAAGGCGCCTCGGGAGGCCCCAATCCCTCGGCGGGGGCCTCGAGCTCTTCAAGAGACGCGTCGCCTAAGGGGGAGGTCCACGAGGTCTCCTCAGGCAGCGAGGACCCGTACAAGGTCATCCCCTCGCTGCGCATCGAGGAGAGCGAGGAGGAGAGCGACGGCGAGACCCTGGTGGGCCGCCGCGAGCCACGGACCAAGGCGGACCACGACAAGCCTGCCGGGGCCCCGGAGGGCTCTCCTCGCGAGGAGGGAGCGCACGCGCCACAGCAGAGGGCGCGAACGAGCGCGTCGCAGCCACGGCGCAAGGTGAAGCGGTGGATCGACACCGCCGAGTAAGTCTTGTGTTTTTACTTTCTTGTGTTATGATCTTGGACAACCCTCTTGAGGTTTCTGCATGTTTTTCCACAGGCGTGCCACGGGGCCTAAGCGGCGTAGGCTTCGGAAGGTTGGGGAGAGCTCCAGCTCCGCCGCGGCGTCAAGGACGCCTGAGGCTGAGGAGCCCCACCCTGAGGCTATGGCCTCCTCCCCTCCTGCGGACGAGCACCGCGAGGAGTGGGAGCCCGAGGCGACCGCAACGTCGCCCACGGGGCCCGAGACCTCCCCTGCAAGGCAGGAGGAGGTAACTGAAGAAGAAGCGGTGAAGACCGCGGCGTCGACGGAGGAGCACGTCGACGTGAGATGCAGGGGGCCAGTGCCCAGCCACCTCCATCAAGCCCTGTCCCTGAGGAGGCCGCCCCTGCGGCGGCCACAGGGGATGCTGAGGCTGCAGCCCGTGTGGCTGCGGCAGGCCAAGCAGCTCCCAACACTGGGGAGCAGCAGGAGGCTCCCTTGGCGCAGAAGAATGCCGAGGCCCATGCCGAGGACGTGCCTGATTCTCGCGAGGGCTCTGGCCCTGAAGAGGGGGAGAACTCCTCTCGACGGATCCCCCAGGCGTAGCTGGAAATCGCACCGAGCCCCCGGCGTGAAGCTCCAGGACCCTCTGCGAGCCTCGAGGCCTCTGGGTCCTGCAGCGACGCGTGGGCCATGGTCCTGCGGGGCCTGCGCCAGGGCTCTGCCCGCCGCGGAGCTATCTTCAGCCTGGCGAGGCAGGCCATGGGCGAGCTCGAGAATCACCTCGCTGAGGAGGAGCTTGCCAACGCGGAGGAGCACGCCGATCTCGCGAGGGGTTGGGCTCAGCTCCGCGAGGTTGTGGAGCGTTGTCGCCACGAGGACGATGCGGCGCAGGCATTGCGCGAAGAAGCCAGGTGCTTCGCTGAGGAGACCCGCGCCAGCGTGGTCCGCGAGGCGGAGGAGACCCTCGCCGAGCTCAAGGAGGAGCGCGAGGCCCTTGAGGCTGAGCGCGAGTCGCTTGAGGCAGAGCGCGCCTCCAAGCACCAACAGTTCGACGACCGCGAGAGGCAGATCATTGCGAACTCTGAGATCATGAGGACCGGCCTGGAGAAGCTCCGCAAGGATCTGGACGCCCGCGAGAAGCAGCTGGAGCAGCGCGGCGAGGACCTCGCTCTCCGTGAGGTTGAGTTGCGCAGGCGCGAGGAGCAAGTGGCCCAGATCGAGAAGGACCAGGCCGCGCAGCGGGAGAGCCTGGAGGCCCGCGAGGGCACCTTGGCCCGGGACGAGGCCAGTTTCAGGGCGCACTTCGACAAGGCCAACGAGAAGCTTGCCCAGAAGGAGGCAAAGCTGGCGGAGGAGAGCGAGGCCAAGAACCGGCTCTACCACGACGGCTGCTCCAAGGCTTTCAAGAAGAAGGCCCTAGACCAGGAGAAGCGCTTCACGAAGAAACGCGATGAGCTCAGTGCCTGCATCAGAGGGCTCAAGCAGGAGAACAAACGACAGGCTGCCCTCGTCCGGGCCGCCAAAGACGCCCAGGCTCGCGCGGAGCAGGAACTCGCCTCGCTGAGGGAGGACCTGAACTCGCTCCAGGAGCAGGTTGAGCCCACCGTGGCGCTCGTCGAGCAGGCTCGGCACAACGCGGTGGCCCAGCAAGTCTTGATGCGCACGCGTGCGCGTATGTTCCAGTCCCTGGTGCGTCGCGCGCGTGCCCTCATGGACCACGTGGAGGTCGAGGCTCCCACGCTCCCTGCTGGAGGGAACGACAACGCCGCCACGTACCTCGGCTTCTTCAAGCAGCTCCTCACCAGCCTGGAAGGGACGCGGAGAGCCGCAAGCTTCTCAGCGTTGCAGTTGGCCGCGTCTTTGCCAACCTCGCGCACTCCGATCCCACCTTCGGCTTCACGACGGTGACAGAGCCCCTCGAGCAACAGCACGCCTCGGCGCTGAATGCCAAGGTGTGGCAGGATGTGGAGGCATACGTCCAGCGCTTCCAGAGGGTCGAGACCCTCGCGGATGAAGACGAAGGGGACGCTGAGGAAGAGGGCGACGACGAGGCCGCTGACGAGGAAGGCGAGGATGGTCCTGCTGCTTGAGCTGCTCCTGAGGCGAAATGTGCCTAGGACAATTTATCTTTAGCTTTTGTCATTTTGTCTGTACAAACTTGTTTGAATGATGTCATATGTGACTGCGAGTGCCCCTCGAGAGGCCTTTGTCTCTTTTCCATGTCCTTTGTGCTCTACGTCGTTAGGACCCTTTTCCCAGCGCAACAGCACCGCCGCGTCGGTATGTTAGAGTCAGGGCTCAACAAGGCCGGGGGGTGCGTGAGGCTTGGTGAGGTGAGGGCTCTCGAGGCACGATGCTCGGGAGCCCCCCTTTGACGTGGAAGCGGCCCATGGGGCACAAGAGAGAAAAGAGGCTCGAGAGGCGAAAAAACCGGCGAAGGAATTTTAACAAGCTTTAGACTTAGCTTCGCGAGACGACTGCCTGTGGAGAGCGTCTTGTTCCCTGGCGATGCTTTTTGCCCTCGAGGCTGCCTGAGGCTGACCCTTGTGCCATGCTTTCTTGCGTAGGAGAAATAGGCATACCCACAAGCAATGTATGGTTGTACAACTCACGCACGCTCATAAATTTCCTCATGTGTATCTCACGAGGAGAGTAAGCACAAAGGTCCTTGGTGAGGTGACGTGCATGGGAGCAGGCCCATGAGTTCAGAGCTCTTAGTGAGGTGACATGCATGGGAGCAGGCCCATGAGTTCAGAGCTTGGATCCTTTGGGTTTTGCGATGCTGCTGGGACGTTCCCGAGGCACAGGCACCGTGCTCAGCCCCCGCTCGCGAGATGCGCAAGGGGAAAAATATGAGCGTGAATGATTGCAAAAAACAGCTGCTTACCACGACAACATTACATAACGGCGCTAAGGCACAATAGGTTCATGCTGAGATGAAATAGTTCATTACATTTGGCGTGGCCAAAAATAGAGTTCGCCATGTCCGAGCATGGGATGAATTTCCGCCATGTCTGGCATGGGGTTCCACACGGAGTGGCTGAGGCATCTCGCGGCCCCAGGCGACGCATCGTAGAGAGAGCTCAGATGATGTAGCCCTCGTGGAGGGAGAGGCTTTGTCAAGCTGGGGATGTGATGGCGTAGGCCTCCCTCTTGAGACAAAAAATGCCTGCCATGACTGATCACGGGTAGAACTTGCGTAGATGCTGAATGTTCCACGGGTTCTTGACGGGTATGCCGTCCTCTGTCTCGAGCCGCACCGCGCCAGGCCTGGGATGTGCGCGACCCTGAAGGGCCCTTCCCACATAGGCGAGAGCTTGTGGAGGCCTTCCCTGGAGAGTATTCTCCTGAGGACGAGGTCGCCTGTCTCGAGGGTGCGTAGCCGTATGTGGCGGCTATGGTAGCGGCGGAGATCTTGCTGGTACCTTGCCGCCCTGAGGGCAGCGCGGCAGCGAGTGCCCTCGAGCAGCAACAGGTCGTCGTTGCGGAGTTCGTCTTGATTTGCTTCGTTGAAGGCAAGGACTCGCGGGGACCCGAGTGTGAGCTCGTTGGGGAGGACCGCTTCAGCTCCGTAGACGAGGGAGAATGGCGTTTCACCAGTGGGCTTTGTCGCGGTGGTGCGGATAGACCAGAGCACGGACGAGAGCTCCTCAATCCAGTTCTTGCCGTGGGCCTTGAGGCGGTTGAAGCTTCGTGTCTTGAGGCCCTTGAGAACTTCAGCATTTGCTCGCTCAGCTTACCCGTTGCTTCGTGGGTGACCCACCGAGGCGTAGCAGATTTGGGTGCCGAGGCTACCGCAGTAGGACATGAAAGCGCCGCTGGTGAACTGTGTGCCATTGTCGGTGATGATGCGATTTGGCACGCCGAAACGGCACACCAAGCTTCTGATGAACTTCACCGCCGACCTCGCCGGGACAGTGGTCACTGGTTCCACCTCTGCCCACTTGGTGAACTTGTCGATGGCGACGTAGAGGTAGCGGTAGCCCCCGAGCACTCATGGGAAAGGTCCCAAGATGTCCAGCCCCCAGACCGCAAAGGGCCAGGAGAGCGGGATGGTTTGAAGTCCTTGTGCGGGCTGGTGAATTTGCTTCGCGTGGAACTGACATGCCTCGCAAGACTGGACAATCGCGGTGGCGTCTTGAAGCACTGTAGGCCAGTAGAAGCCACTCCTGAAGACTTTCCCCGCGAGGGTACGCGAGGATGAGTGGTGGCCACATTCTACACTGTGTATGTCTCTGATCAGCTGGCGGCCTTCTTCTGAGGGGACACATCGCAATGCGATCCCGTTAGGGCGCTTACGGTATAGGTCTCCCTCGTGGAGGCAGTATGACTTGGCCTGGCGAGCAATTCTTTCTTCTTCTGCATCTTCTTCAGGGAGGATTCCATCTTGCAAGTACTCTTTGATCTCGACGATCCAATCCACCGTTTGACGTACTAGAGTCATCAGCAGGCGTGCCCCTGAGGGCGGACCGCAGTCTGGTGCTCCAGTTGGTGGTGCTTGAGGGGGTTCCTCATCGATGTTCATGTCAGCCGTTTCCTTTGGCTGTTTGACTGATGCCTTAAGGAGCCTCTCTTCAAATACGCCAGGTTGCTGGGCCTCCCTTTTTGATGCTCGCTTGGCGATGTCATCTGCTTCTTGATTCTCTCCCCGCGGGATGTGCATGAGCTCCATTCCTCGAAGTGCTTCACGAGCCTGCGGACTTCCTCGAGATAGGCAGTCATGTAGCCGTCCTTGGGCTTGTAGCTCTTGTTGGAGAAGTTGACGAGGAGCTGGGAGTCGCCCTTGATGAGTATGTGCTTGACGCCGAGGGCGATCGCAGCTCTGAGCCCGGCGAGGAGTCCTTCGTACTCGGCGATGTTGTTGGAGACCTTGTCGCTATGCGCGAAGCACAGCTGGACAGCGTAGAATAGCTTGTCGCCTGTCGGTGAAGTCAGGACGGAAGCAGCCCCCGCGCTCTGGCGCGCGAACGCTCCATCGAAGTGCATGGTCCCGTAGTTTGGCACTGTCCCTCCTGAAGATGTAGCTTCTTCCTCCTGAGGCTCTTCCTGTCGCGGGTCCGTCCATTCTGCCGTAAAGTCTGCTAGCGCTCTGCCCTTGATGACCCTTGTGGTGTCAAATTGCAGCTCAAAGGGTTGCAGCTCGATGCCCCAGCCTGCGACGCGATCTGTTGCGTTTGGGTTGCGCAGGACCTGCTCTAGGGGGTATGAGGTGACCACCTTGATGGGGTGACCCTGGAAGTAGTGGCGCAACTTCCTGGAGGCGATGAGGAGCGCGAAGAGGAGCTTCTGCTGCATGGTGTACCGCTCGCGAGCGTCCCGCAACATTGTGCTGACGAAGTAGACGGGGTGCTCGACAAGCGTGGTTGTTGGAGCTTCACGTTAGGCTCCTCGCGAGGCTCTTCAGGGGCCTTGTCGAGGTTTCTTGCGGCAGGTCCTTGGCGAGGATGCTTGCTGGCTGTGCAGGCTCGACTTGAGGCTCAGGGCTTGGAGAGGCTGCTTCCTTGTCGGGGGGCTCTGGGCTTGGCGAGGCGACATCTTTCTTGGCGAGGGCTGGCTCTTCCCTTTCTGCCACCAGGACCGCGCTTGCCGTTTGAGGAGTGGCTGCTAAGTACAGCTTCAAAGGCTCGCGAGGTCGTGGGGCAACCATGATTGGTGGGCTGGCCAAGTACTTCTTCAGGTCTTCAAATGCCTTGTCAGCTCAGGCGTCCACTTGAACGTGCCAGACCTCTTCATGATCTTGAAAAATGGCAGCGCCCTCTCGCCGAACTTGGAGATGAAACGGCCAAGGCTGGCCATGCATCCCGCGAGGCGTTACATGTCCTTGAGGCGACGGGGTGGCTGCATTTCTTCTATGGCCTTGATCTTGTCAGGGTTTGCCTCAATGCCACGGTGAGACACTAGGAACCCAAGGAGTTTGCCTGATGGTACCCCGAAGACGCACTTGGCGGGGTTCAGCTTGATGCCCACCTTGCGCAGGCTGGCAAATGTCTCCTCGAGGTCGTTCAGGAGTGTGTGCTCTTGGCGAGACTTGACCACGATGTCGTCGACGTAGGCTTCTGCATTTCTTCCCATCTGAGCCCCCAAGGCCTTCCTCATGAGCCTCTGGAACGTGGAGCCAGCATTCTTCAGGCCGAAAGGCATGCAGACATAGCAAAACACACCGCAAGGGGTGAGAAATGCTGTCTTCTCCTCGTCCTCCTGCGCCATCTTGATCTGGTGATAGCCTGAGAAGGCATCCAGAAAACAGAGGAGGTCGCAGCCAGCGGTTGAGTCCACGATTTGGTCTATCCTTGGCATGGGGTATGGGTCCATGGGGCAGGCCTTATTGAGGTCTGTGAAGTCGATGCAGAGCCGGCCTCCACCGGTGTGCTTGGGGACGACCACCGTGTTGGAGAGCCAAGTGGGGGTACAACTTCTCGAATAACATGTGCTTCCTTCAACTTCTCTACTTCTTTGATGATGAATTCTTGCTTTTCTGGCGCTTGGCGCCACGCCTTCTGCTTCACGGGGCGTGCGTTTGGACACACGGCTAAGTGGTGCTCGATCACCTCCCTCGGTACTCCGGACATATCTGACGGTGTCCAAGCGAACATGTCAGAGTTTGCCCTGAGGAAGGCGACGAGCGCGCTTTCCTATTTGATAGGCAAGCCAGCGCCTATGGTGACGCTAGGCCCCGAGCCGCTGGTGTCTAGTGGCACCTTCTTCGTGGCTGCCTTCTCCTGAGAGAACAGCTGCTTCTTCTTCGCAGGCCTCTCGAGGGGGTCCTCTGCATCCTCGTCAGCAGGGAATGTGGCTGCGGCGTCCTTGTAGGCGTGTTCCACGGAGCGCATGGCGTCCTGGACCTGGCCACGGATGGTGATGGTGCCGCTGCAGCCTGGAAGCTTGACGATGTTGTAGGCGTGGTGAGTGACAGCCATGAACTTCGCGAGGGCAGGGTAGCCAAGGATGGCGTTGTAGGGCAGGCCAATGTGCGCGACGTCGAAGTCGATGAACTTAGTGCGGTAGTTCTGCTCCATCCCAAAGGTGACTGGGAGCTTCACTTGCCCCAGGGGGTAGTGGTACCCTCTGTCACCCCCGAGAAGGGCCTGGTGGGCATGAGGCGCTCATAGGGCACTTGAAGCTTCTCGAAGGTCTCGACAGAGATGACGTTCAGGCCTGCGTCCCCATCTATGAGTGTCTTGGTGACAGAAATGTTGTTGATGGTGGGGGTGCACACCAGAGGGATGGTGCCCACAGCCTTGGTGGACTTGGGGTGGTCGCTGGAGTCGAAGGAGATGGGGAATTGCGACCACTTGAGGGGTTTGGACGCCTCAATCCCAGGGAGTGCGGCATTGACCTCGCGAGAGAGCTGCTTGAAGTGGCGGTTGGACTTAGGCGCCTGAGCCCCGCCGAGGATGCATGCAGCCCCGCGAAGGGGCTGGTAGCCCCCAGGGTTCTCGTCAGGGAGATTGTCGTTTTGCCCGGCGAGGTTCTGCTGGAAGGCATTCGCTTGAGGGTTCTGCTGGTAGTTGTTGTTGTAGTTGTTGTTCCATCATCCGCCCCCGTGGCCACCGCGGCCACCGCCGCGGCCGCCGCGTCCTTGGCGCTGTTCTCGCTGCTCGCGGCTGTCGCGGAGCTTCTTGAGCTCCCAGCAGTCCTCGATCGCGTGGTTGTGCTTGTTGTGGTAGATGCAGAATGGGCGATCTTCTTTCTTGGCGGCGTCTGGGGCTGGAGCGGCAGCTGGAGAGGCGACGCGCTTTTGCTTGGCGTCAGGCTCTGACGCGAGGACAACCGTGGTCTTGCGCTTCTCGCTTGCCTTCTTCTTGGGCTTGGATCCCTCTGCAGGCTCTGTCTTGCGCTCGTTCTTGACGAAGAGGCGGCCCTCTTCAGCCTTGGCGCACTTGTCTGCCAGGTCAAAGAGCTTCACCACAGAGGTGAGGCTGTCGTGGATGCCCAGCTTCTCGAGCATCCTGGCACCGGAATGGCAATTCTTGTAGTCCGCTTTGCTTGTTGCTGCTTTGTTGACCACCTTTAGCACGAAAGAGGCAACTGCGGCACGGGCGTCACTGCGCGCAGACGCGCGCGTCACTCTGCGGCGGGCGCAGGGGCCATGTGACGGAGAGGGACGGAAACGGTGGCAAGCTTGCTCGACGTGCTGCGGCCGGAGAGGAAGGAGACGGCGTCGAGCTCGCTAACGGAGGCGCCTTAGCTCGAGTCCTTGGACGATGAGGGAGAGGACGGCGCGGCGAAGCTTCCGGTGGTCTTCGATCTGCTCCAGGCGGTCTCAGGCGACGGCGCCAAGCTCGGCCATGGCGGCTAGGGTTCCGGTCGCGGGAAGAACAAGAGAGAGAGAGGGAGAGAGAGCAGGCGAGCAAATGAGTGGATAAGGGATGAGGGAGAGCAGAGGAGAGGCCTCGGTGGCGTTCTTATCCTCCTCTCGCAGCAGGAGGGGAGCGGCACAGTGGCGAGCTTGCCACTGGCGCTAAGCAGCGCGTGCTGCGGCGGTGAACAAAGGAAGAGGACGGCGATTTTACAGAAAACCCCCTGGCTTTTCTCTATTTCCTATTTCTTTTATTTCCAGTAGCACTTTAGGGATTTAATTGAGGCACTAAAACATTTTAGAAAATTATGAGAAAAATCAGGTAGCCTCCCCATAACATGTAGAAGCTCCACAAAAATTGAGGTGTCAAAATAAAATGTTTTGAACAACTTTTGTTCATAGGGTTTAAATATGGCATTTTTCTTAAATACAAATTTATAATCCTTTAGAAATTTTAAAGCAGGTTTAAAATATTATTTTTGAACTCTTGGAACTTGCTTGACAAATATATTAACTTCAGATAATTTTTATTTTCATAGAGGAAATATTTGTTTGAAGGAAATAGATAGTTAAGTAGGGAAAATAATTTATTAAGATCATTTCTTTAACTTATGATCTTAATTTCCATTTGTTGAATATTTGGAGGAGTTTGTTTTAAATTTATGTCACAAACCAGATTTGTTTTCACGTGTGGATTATTTTAGTGTTAAGCACAACTGAGGAATTGTCCACACCAGCGACAAACACCACAAGATCAACATCACAACCAAGACCACACAAATCAAACCACAAGAATTAATCATACCACCATTTTCACAATGCTATCTTGGGGAAAAATGACCACTCATAATTATGGCAAGATGATGTTTAGGAAATATCTCCACTCATAACTTAATTGTTTTCAAAAAGATTTGAGAAAGGAAATAGGTGGGTAATATATTTCCCACTGGTGTTATTTTCAAATGGAGTGAAAATAAGAATTTATAAAATGGGAGTTGTATACACTTGCAAAATACCAAGGTTGAAAAATAGGTAGGAGATAGCATATAGATCTCCATAATTTTGGAAACACATAATTTTGGGAAATACTTTTACTTTCCCAAACCGGACGCGGATTTCCTAACAAGGGTGATAGCAGTGCATGCATAGATTGCCGTTAGATATCATCCTCACGTGGTCGCTCTAAAAACCGACGAATAAGATTTAGCATTCCAACGTTAGGTAGGGACGTTATGTGGCTTTGCTTCCATCAGCGCCCGTACAGCTACAGCTAATTAATGTGTGTGAGACGTGGACGAGGTCATTTTCTTCACCGTGCCTCCTGGTTGCATGCCGCAAACCAGCTAACGGCATCTCTAAGAAATACAAACATATTCAATCAATTCAATTTATTAAGTTAAATTATATTTTAAACAAACCACAAACATATCATGTTAATTCGAATAAATGAAAATTTCAAAATGATATAACTAAACTCCCTTCAATTATGCAATTCAATTTAATAAATGCCTAAATTGAATTTATCTCTCTCTAATGTCACCATTTCTATTCACAAGATATATTATATAACCAAACAAAAAACAAATTTTATTCACAGAAATATCCACCAAAGGCAACAATTCAACTAGTATCAAGAACGCATGTGCAAATCGGCGATTCCACAATTTTCGGATCCATGGATTAAAAAAACAATTTTCGGATCCATGGATTAAAAAAAAAATCGGATCCATGGGTTAAAAAAGCAGATTTGTGTTTTAACACAAAAAAAGATCCATGGATTAAAAAAACAATTTTTGGATCCACAGAATTTCAAATCCCTGTATAAACAAAAAACCTCCAATAATCAAGGAAATTTTCGGATCTTGTTGTATTAACTGAAATAATTCTGCATAAGCATAAAATGTTTGGATCGATGCATCAACAAGATTTTTCTGAATCGAAATGCATGCATTAACATGGGAATTATCTTGATGCATCAACAAGTATTAAACAAGAAAAAAAGTATTTTGATGCATTAAACATGAAAAAGAAATGCCTTAACAAGAAAAAAGTATATTGATGCATCAACAAGTATTATCTTGATGCATTAAACAGTAAATTTGGTATCATGCATTAAACAAGAAAATGTATCTTGATGCCTAGAAAAAGTAATCCATGCATCAACAAGAAAATTTTGGGATCATGCATTAAACAAGAAAAAATATATTGATTATTAACAACAATTTCAGGATTTGTGCATTAAGCAGTCAACATCCGAGAACAATTTCTGCCAAGAACAGAACACAAATCAGATGAACAAATTGGATGAACAGAGGTCAGAGCACAAGCTATCACACGCATGCACCTCACAATCAATGCATTCACAACAAACAAAAAATTACATGTTGGGAAAGAGCATCTTTTCACATGATTGAGACCTAATATGCTTTAGACCAAATCGGATGCAGGAAAACGAATCTGGAGATTCGAAGGACGGAACCAAAAAATATCTGCAATCTCAAACTAAAAACGCATCCAGATTATGATGTGAACAAAAAATATACATCCATGCATCCATATGGATTTTCGGATCCAGATCTGGATCAGAGAAGCAAAGATTGTGCTGGCTGGATACAGTGGAGGAGATTCCTTGCCGTAGATGTACGAGGAGCAGGTTGTGGACGTCGGAGATGGTGCTGCCGTCCGCCGCGCTCCGCATGGCGTCGTCTTGCACGGCGAGCGGCGCCGCCATACTCAAGATCCGAGCTCAAGGACGTCGAAGATGGTGCTGCCGGCCGCCGCTCTCCGCATGGCGCCGGAATCCACGATGGCTGGGGGAGAAGGCGGCGTACGCGTGGAGGCCGACGGTGCCCAGCGGTAGAGGGGTGCCAGCAGTTCGGCCCGCGGTCGACGGAACACAGCCGGTCTCGCTCAGTGCGAGGTGGACATCGTGTAGTGTGGAAAATGAATTGGGATAGGAGGTGGCCAGGCGAGTATAACGGTGATATTCAAGTTTTTTAAAGATCACCGTGTTATGACGCCGTTCCCGTCAACCGCGTGCTCCCGAATTGCTTCTTTGTGCTCTCTATGCAGGATCCAATGGTCGGATGTACATGCAGAGCTATACCCCATGTTAGCCCACTATTTTCGTTCCCAAATAATGGGCATTAGTTTTGGTTGTTGCTAAACCAAGTATCATTGAAATGGAATTTGGCAAAAAATAAGAGTGAAAAAGATATATGAAATTATTCTTTTCTTGTCATGACCTGATCACCAAGGATAGATATTTATTGTTCAAACAACTAGAACAACAAGTCACACAAGATCAAACAGAGCAATGGGAGGAGAACACAATCATCAGTGAAATATTTCAAAAAGTTTTTGTTGACTCTGAATTTTGAGTCTTGTAAAACTAAGTTTTTCTTAGTTCCAAAATTTGGGATGTGACATTGCCAAGGAAAAAAAAGCACAGCGACCCACGTCCACCCATCCTTATCGTCTCCTTCCTATCCATTCGTTCCCCTCAACAGGCAACACCACCGAGCATCTGAAAAGCTTGCGACAGCGCCGTCGCCTCCGCCACGCTGCCGCCCATGGATCCCCTCGGCCCGGCTCTCCGCCGCCATGGCACGCCGACGAGCCGCCATGCTCGCCCAGCTCCGTCCTCTCTTCCTCGCGTCCTCGCCGCCGCCACGCCCTCCTCCTCCCGTGCCGACGAGGCTCCTCAGCCCCGGCCTCCTCCACAAGCTCCGCCCGGGCGGCCGGGCCGGCTCCGCCACGGACGAGCTGATGGCAACGGCGAGGTCAATTGCGGCCGCGAGCTTGGCCGACCCATGGTGACGGCGAGGTCCACTACGTGCTGGATGGGCACACCAAGCGTTGATGCGAGGGCTGCAAGTGGGGGCGCGGCGATGTTGCAAACGGATTCCGGCGGTGCTTCTATGGTGGTGGGAGGCATTGCTGCATGCGCTCAGGGGGTGGTGCTCCCATGACGTTGCGGCGGTGCTCCGACGGTCAGGTTGATGCTGCCATGGGAGGACGTCGGTGCTCCCGACGGTCCGCGGTGATGCTACCGTCGGTTCGTGGCGATGCTGCCATGGGAGGACGGCGGTGCTACCGTCTGTCGTAGCGATGCTGCCATAGGAGGACGGCGGTGCTACCAACGGTCAGCGGTGATGCTACCGTCATGGAGGAAGGCGGTGCTATCGTCGGTTCGCGGCGATGCTGCCATGGGACGACGGCGGTGCTCCCGACCGTCCGCGGTGATGCTTCCGTCGGTTCCCAACGATGCTGCCACAACGTCCTCTCCGGCAACGGTTGATCAAGGTGGAGTGACGCGAGGGCCATGGCAGGTTCTGCTGCGACGAGTAGGTGACAGTGCTTCCATCAGCTGGCAGATTATTGTTTTGCTAAAATTTGTTTTGTGCCACATGTTCTGTGAATTTGCAGCTACAATTTGTTATGCTCTTTTGCATCATAAGTCTCATCGGAGGACCTCGCCCCTCGTCGGAAGAATTTTTCTACGTTGCTGCAATATAACATTTTTTTGGTATTATAGATATGTTGTTTTGCTACAATAGTCCAAAACTTTTGCTACGATGTCTCTGGCGAGGTTGGGGCCGATGTCTCCGGCGAAGTCGATTTTGCTACAGTAGAACATTTTTGTTGCTACGGGGTCTCCGGCGAGGTCTCCGGCGAAATCAGTCATTTCTTTTTCTGTTTTCTGGGTGAACCGTTGTTGCTACATAGTGAGCAAAAGCGGGTGATTATTTACTACACGGTAGCAAAAGCGGGTTTTTGGAAAGAAAAAAGGCTACACGTGTCAGCAGGTGGACCCGGGGGATTTTTCCCCCGATCCCCCGGGGGACGCCTAGTCCTGTCCCTTGCTAAATTTGAGCACCATACAACGGCCATATTATTTAGTACTAATACAGTGCTTTATGTGAGAAATATATAAGAGGACAAATTTGCATTCATCCACATATTAATTTATGCCACTTAGATAAACTTATATTCTTTATATGTTTGTGTGTGTCGACATATTATTTCTAGTATACGTATATATCTTGGGCATAGATCTGTAAGGCAAATGATTTAACAAATATCATTATAAAGGTTTATAGAGTCCTAGATATAATTAAATAGAAATCTAGAGTTTATGACATGTTTATAGTGGGTTGTCCTCGAATCGGCTTGTGTTTTTTAATAATCCCTTTTGCACACTATTTTTTGCCAAATCTTCCTATTTTCACGATCTAATAGCGCATCCGGCCGTTTCTAGAAACTATTTCTAAATCTAACCCCTCTGGATCGGCGTCAACCCTGATGGAGCCGGCGTTGTGCAGGTCCGCGCCATTGGATTTGATCGCCGAAGTTTACTGCTGGGACCCGGGGACAATCCGACGTGGCAGGTCGGCGCTAGGACCGTTGGCGCCGAGATCCACGCGCTCACTGAATCTAATCCAGCTGTTCGGCGCCAACCGGGTTGGCACGATCCGTCAGACGTGGCCCTGTTCCTGCACACGTCCGGCACGACGAGCCGGCCCAAGGGTGTGCCGCTGACGCAGCGCAACCTGGCGGCGTCGGTGCAGAACATCCGCGCCGTGTACCGGTTCGTGGAGACGGACGCGACGGTCGTGACGCTGCCGCTGTTCCACGTGCACGGCCTCATGTGCGCGCTGTATTAGAGATAGAATCGGTTTGTACTCCCGTACGTACTCGTACGTGTATTGTATCCTGTTGTGCATATATAAAGCGAAATGGCTATGTTTCGAGCGCGCGAGCACTCGCGCGGTTCGTCCGATATTGACGCAACTAGCGACTCAGCCACGTTTCTATTCCCTTTTGTTTCCCTTTCACTCGACCAGTCCCGCACGGCTCCACCCCCTCTCTCGCCTCCCTTGTTTTTTTTTCTCACCGGCCAGCACCGCGTCGGGTTCCTCTTCCGATTTTCTGCCGCCGCCGCGCCGTTCCGGGCTAGAGCGTGACTCCCGCTTCGGTCGCTGGCGTGTCTCCGCGCGATCCTGCTGCTCCTCCACGCCTCCCGTAGTAGTCCTTAACTTCGAGCCCAAATCCAGATGCCGCCGGCGGCGACCGGCGTGCAGCTAGGCTCAAAGCTGCGGATCACGATACAAGCGGAGATGGCGGAGGAGCGCATGCCGATTCCATAAAGCGACCAGTGATGAAAGCTCTCGCCGACACTATGGCGGCAGCCGGAGCTCCTATCAGCAACGACGAGCTTGTTGATCACATCATCGTTGGCCTTGGCCCAGTGTTTAACTCCATTGCGGCCTCGCTTACCGTCGGCAACAAGTCCGTGCCCTATACGGACTTCTACTCCCACATCATGTCGTTTGAGGCCCTTCAAGCACAGCAGGTGCAGGCCTTCGAGTGGACATCCTCGGCTAACCTAGTGTCGCGGCCGCCTGGCTCCTTCTCCAACCCTGGCCAGCTGCTGCGGGCATCAGAGTACTGATGTCTACGTGTGCTTCTATTCTTGTAGACAGTGTTGGGCCTCCAAGAGCAGAGGTTTGTAGAACAGCAGCAAGTTTCCCTTAAGTGAATCACCCAAGGTTTATCGAACTCAGGGAGGTAGAGGTCAAAGATATCCTCTCAAGCAACCCTGCAATTAAGATACAAGAAGTCTCTTGTGTCCCCAACACACCCAATACACTTGTCAGATGTATAGGTGCACTAGTTCGGCGAAGAGATAGTGAAATACAAGTGATATGGATGATTATAAGTAGTAACTGCAATCTGAAATAAAGATGGCAGCAAGCAAACATGTAGCAGAACTTGTTGTAAACGGTGTTTCAATGCTTAGAAACAAGGCCTAGGGATCATACTTTCACTAGTGGACACTCTCAACAATGATCTCATAACTGAATAAGTAAAAGCTACTCTTAAACACTCTCTTGTTGGATAACAAACACCATTCATTGTGTAGGGCTACAAAAGCACACCTCAAGCCGGAGTAAACAAGCGCCACAACGTCATAAAGGAATCACACACGGTGCACACACTGTCACCTTTACACCGTGGAGAGTACCGGAGTTCATATTAAAGTAACCTATAGAGTGCATAATAGATAAAGAGTAACATCTACATATTCAACTAGATTAGCACAACTGAACACAAGTAAATACTGCTCGGGATTATTCTCCTTCTTGATAACACAAGAGTACTACGTGTAGGGCTGCAAAAGCACTCCTCAAAGTCTGAGTAAACAAACACCACAGTTCCCAAGAATAAGCCATGATAATATCTAAATTATTCATAGAGTCACACAAGTACCCACACTGTCACCTTGATACCGTGTTGTCACAATGACTCCAGAAACTAGACAAAATCACTTGAGTAGCATAAACATTATTAATGTATTCAGCGATACTAGCAATACACATGATCACATAAAGATCACACCATGTGAGAGAGAGATGAACCACATAGCTACCGGTAGAGCCCTCAGCCTCGGGGGAGAACTACTCCCTCCTCATCATGGGAGTCAGCAGCGGCGATGAAGATGGCGGTGGTGTCGATGGAGATGACTCCGGGGGCAATTCCCCGTCCCGGCGGCGTGCCGGAACAGAGATTCTGTCCCCCGAAACTTGTCGTCGATGGCGGCGGCGCTGCGGAACTCTTCTGGAAATATGACTTGTTTTTAGGGTTTTCGCGTCTGAGGCAATATATAGGCGAAGGGGCAACGTCGGTGGAGGCTCGAGGGGCCCACACCACCTGTGGCGCGGCAGGGGGCCCACCGCGCGGGTGTGGTTTGGCCACCTCGGCGCCCTCCTTCGTCTCTCCTTCGGACTCCGTGACGTGCTGGAAAAATAGGGACGTGGCCTTTTGTTTCGTGCAATTCCGAGAATATTCGCAGAAGTACTTTTCTGAAACCAAAAACAGCAGAAAACAGGGAACTGGCACTGTGGCATCTTGTTAATAGGTTAGTCCCAGAAAATGCATAAAAGTGATATGAAGTGTATATAAAACATGTAGCAATTGGTATAATATAAGCATGGAACATCAGAAATTATAGATACGTTGGAGACGTATCAAGCATCCCCAAGCTTAGTTCTACTCGTCCTCGAGTAGGTAAAACGATAACAACAAATAATTTCTGAGGAGACATGCTTTCACACAATCTTGATCATAATATTGTAAGCATGTAAGCTGATCAAATCATTCAAAGCAAATGTATATAGTTGATATCAAAAATAAAGCAAGAGTCAAACAAGCTAAAAGTTTTCATGAACTATTGCTTCAAAGACATGAAACCGTACAAGGTTCATTAAAGATGATTTAAGTATCCAGCATAGGAGTTCTATCCTTCAATCCAAGCATCAAGCAAATTTTCATAACATAGAAGGATTCAGCCAAGTAAACATAAACATGAACGTCATGAATCAACTGTTTCGAAGTCTACTCAACCGGTGAGCGCAAGCATTTGGTATTGGCACCAGATGTTATGGCAAAGAGAACATTAATGGGGGTTTGGAAGGCCAATGGAAGAAAGTCTCACAAAGCTATAAGTGATCATTAGACAAGAGGAAGTCTTATAATCGAAGCTATGTAAGGAGTAGTGATTGCCATGCAACGGATGCACATAGAGCTATATGTGTATGAAAGCTCTCCAATGGAACTAGTGGGGGTGCATCCAACTTGGTTGCTCATGAAGACCTAGAGCACTTTTGAGGAAGCTCATCATTGGAATATACAACCCAAGTTCTATAGTGTAAATTCCCCACATAGTTATACAAGTAGAACATGAAAACTCTCTCACATGGAGTATAGGTGCTAAACATGAGCACAAATGATGACTATGAATACTGCAGGTGCTAAACATGAGCACAAGTGTGATAAAGGATAGTAATGTTGCCCCCCTTTTTCTTTATTCTTTTTTTTTCTTTTTCTGTTTCACTTTTCGATGGCCTCCATGGCTCTTTTCAGCAGGGGCAACACTCTAATATGATTACAAACTTTTTGGTACAAATAACTCATAATGAACAAAACATGATGTATAAAACTGTATGCCTCTGCCAGTGTAGCAGGATGTGCAATGATCTAGCGTAACATGGGTAAACCACACATCAGCTGTATAGAATCATGCAAAGCAATATATGTGATGAATGACAACAAGTCATGTAATGTAAGATGGATGTTGCATGGCAATATATCTCGGAACAGCTATGGAAATGCTGTGGTAGGTAGGTATGGTGGCTGTTTTGAGGAAGATGTATGGGCTTATGTGTAGGAGAACAAGAGGAAGTCCTCCCACGGGGTTGGATGTACTGGCGAAGTATGCACAACTCTCAATGTGAGCAGAAGGCAATGCACAGCACCGAAGAGGCTAGCAAATATGGATGGTGGAAGTGCCAAAAACCGTAGCTTAACATTAGTCAAAAAGAACTCACAAGTTTATTGCAAACAACTAGCAGGTTCAACATTAAGAGCATGATTAAAATTCACTCCAAGAAGGGCCGTTCACGGCGGTACAAGTACCCCGTTAGATCCCTCGACCTTCAGCACAACTTAGTTATTACAATGAACTTTCAGACATGGAAAGCTATCAAGTCCAACTACACCTTCAACAATTTTAGAGTTTGTAGTACGGTACAAGCTTAAAGACAACAATCCACTAATGATTTTAACTTAATTAACCAGCAAGCTTTACCATCTAAATATCTCAAAACATTTGCAAAGAATCAAGTTATCAAAGTTTCAATGATCTACAAGATTATGCAAGTTTTCATACCACTACCACATGCAGCATTTTCTTTCTTCCAGCAAACACCAACAACTTACTTAAACATAAACTCTCCAAATGATAATATAATGCAGCAAGAGAGTATTTATAAACACGTGCTAACAGCTCAAAGAGATGCATGAAAAACAGGAGCTAAAAGCACTGCAGTAGCTAGTTAAGAATACTCAACAAATATAAGTGAAGAACATGAGTATTCACATGAAAAAGCGGAGCGTGTCTCTCTCCCACACAAGGATTGCTAGGATCCGAATTTATTCAAACAAAACAAAAATAAAAACACAGACGCTCCAAGTAAAGCGCATAAGATGTGAAAGAATTAAAATATAGTTTCACTAGAGATGACCTGATAAGTTGTTGATGAAGAAGGGGATGCCTTGGGCATCCCCAAGCTTAGACGCTTGAGTCTCTCTGAATATGGTTGGGATGAACCACGGGGGCATCCCCAAGCTTAGGCTTTTCACTCTTCTTGATCACATAATATCACCCTTCTCGCTTGATCCTTGAAAACTTCCTTCACACCAAACTCAAGACAGTTCTCATTAGAGGGTTAGTGCATAATCAAAAATTCTCATATTCTGTAATGATACAATCATCCCAAAGCTTCTGGACATTAGCTACAGCCACCAATGCTTTGTGGAGCAAAGAAATCCACACAAACACAGTAAAAGAGCGAATGCAAAACAAAAGGCAGAATCTGTCAAAAACAGAACAGTCTGGAAGACGAATTTTTTCGAGGCACTTAAGTTGCTCAGATGGATCTGGCCAAAATAATGAAAGTTGCGTACATATCTCAGGAAGATGCGTGATTTTTTAGAATTTTTGAATTTTCTACAGGGAGATAAGCTCAAATCGTGACAGCTAAAAATCTGTCACTGCGCAGAAATCCAAATCTTGCATCAACTTTCAATATAGAACTTTACTTGGCACAACAATGCAATAAAATAAAGATACAAAGGAGTTGCTACAGAAGTAACAAGCACCTTGACTCAAAAAAAAAAAAATAACAGAAATAAAAAATGGGTTGTCTCCCATAAGCGCTTTTCTTTAAAGCCTTTTAGCTAGGCATAGTGATTTTTATGATGCCCACATAAAGATGAGAGTTGAAACATAAAAGAGAGCATCAAGAAGCATATATAAAACATGTTTAAATCTAACACTCTTTCTATGCATAGGAGTCTTGTAAGAAAACAAGTCAATGAAGAACAAAGTGACTAGCATAGAAATGCAAAACAAGTGTAACTTCAAAAATTTCAACATAAAGAGAGAAGACTTAATATTATTGTGATATATGAAATTTCAACACAAGAGTACTACGTGTAGGGCTGCAAAAGCACTCCTCAAAGTCTGAGTAAACAAACACCACAGTTCCCAAGAACAAGCCATGATAGATATCTAAATTATTAATAGAGTCACACAAGTACCCACACTGTCACCTTGATACCGTGTTGTCACAACGACTCCAGAAACTAGACAAAATCACTTGAGTAGCATAAACATTATTAATGTATTCAGCGATACTAGCAATACACATGGTCACATAAAGATCACACCATGTGAGAGAGAGATGAACCACATAGCTACCGGTAGAGCCCTCAGCCTCGGGGAGAACTACTCCCTCCTCATCATGGGAGTCAGCAGCGGCGATGAAGATGGCGGTGGTGTCGATGGAGATGACTCCGGGGGCAATTCCCCGTCCCGACGGCGTGCCGGAACAGAGATTCTATCCCCCGAAACTTGTCGTCGATGGCGGCGGCGCTGCGGAACTCTTCTGGAAATATGACTTCGTATTTTAGGGTTTTCGCGTCTGAGACAATATATAGGCGAAGGGGCAACGTTGGTGGAGGCTCGAGGGGCCCACACCACCTGTTGGCGCGGCAAGGGGCCCACCCGCGCCTGGGTGTGGTTTGGCCACCTCGGCGCCCTCCTTCGTCTCTCCTTCGGACTCCGTGTACGTGTTGGAAAAATAGGGACTTGGCCTTTTGTTTCGTGCAATTCCGAGAATATTTCCAGAAGTAACTTTCTGAAACCAAAAACAGCAGAAAACATGGAACTGGCACTGTGGCATCTTGTTAATAGGTTAGTCCCAAAAAATACATAAAAGTGATATGAAGTGTATATAAAACATGTAGCAATTGGTATAATATAAGCATGGAACATCAGAAATTATAGATACGTTGGAGACGTATCAAGTACCTTCCCGCTCCATATGGCGGGGGACGTTCTGCAGGCCATGCGCCCTATCAGCAGGGCAAGGCCGCCCTAACAACGGCGTCAATGCTCGTCTATATGGCGGCAACGGTTGTCAAAACACCGGGCAGCAGCAGAGCAACGGTGGCAATGGCGGCAATGGCCGCAAGCGGCAGCGTCCTCGCTGCCAAATATGCGGCTACTGGGGTCATGCAGCTTTTGATTGCAGGAATCGCTTCAACCATGACTTCCGCATAAACAACAACAATCAGCAGCGTCCCGGCAATGCTGCCTCCACGAGCTCCCACAACACGCCTCATTGGTTGATGGATACCGGTGCCACGGATCATCTGACAAACGAGCTCGAGTTGACTCCACATGCATGAGCGCTACGGCGGGAGGGACCACGTTCATGTCGCCAATGGCCAAGGTTTGTCTATTTCGCATATTGGTCACTCCACATTAGCTGGTTCATCACTTCACCTGAAAAATATCCTCCATGTTCCTCATCTTAGTCAGAGTTTTCTCTCTGTTTATCGTCTTGTTTCTGATAATGACGTGTTTGTTGAATTTCACCGTCATTTTTTCTATGTTAAGGACAAGGCCACGAGGAGAATTCTTCTTCCCGGTAGAATTCATGACGGGCTCTA
This sequence comes from Poa pratensis, assembly GCA_947311845.1. NCBI lineage: Eukaryota > Viridiplantae > Streptophyta > Magnoliopsida > Poales > Poaceae > Poa > Poa pratensis. The sequence continues at coordinate 3,736,990 of CAMZMU010000053.1, read as the reverse complement.
TCCTATTCCTTATAGTCGAGTGTCTTCCGCACCGCCATCTCGCCATGCTAGCTCTAGTGTCAGGGTCTCTTCGTCACATTGGCATCAGTGTTTGGGTCACCCCTATAATAATGTAGTGCAAAACATTGTTAAGCACCATGATTTATCTTGTTCCCCGTCGGATAATTCTGTTTTAGTTTGTGATGCTTGTCAGCGTGCCAAGAGTCATCAGTTATCTTATAATGCTTCTCATCGTGTTTCCACTATGCCTCTTGAGTTAATTCATTCCGATGTTTGGGGACCCGCTGTTGCCTCTTCTGGTGGTTACAAATATTATGTTAGCTTTGTTGACGACTATTCCCGGTTTTGCTGGATTTACCTTCTTAAACATAAGTCTGATGTTGAGCAAGTCTTTTATGCTTTCCAGGCTCATGTTGAACGCCTTCTAAATGCAAAATTCAAGGCTGTTCAGTCCGACTAGGGTGGTGAATACCATAGGCTGCATCGCTATTTTCAGCAGACAGGCATTGTTCATTGGGTGTCCTGTCCTCATACATCTCAACAAAACGGTGTTGCTGAACGCAAGCACCATCATCTCGTTGAAACAGGCTTGGCTCTTCTTGCACACTCCCCGATTCCTCTTCGGTTTTGGGATGAGGCTTTCTTGACTGCTTGTTATATCATAAATCGCATGCCCACGCTCCAAATTATGTGTATTTTTAGGCTATAGTCCTATGCATAAGGGGTATAAGTGTTTGGATCATTCCACGAGACGGATTTATATCTCTCGTGATGTTGTGTTTGACGAATCTGTTTTTCCTTATGCCACTCCCGGAGTCACCGTCGATATTCCCACTTTTCACGAGGCTATCACTTTTCCTTCCTCTAAACCGGCTACGAGTGAACATGTGCGCAAATATGACTTATCTTACATGTCGACTAACCCCTCCGTTCGAGTTGATTCTTCACTTGTGCAGGGAGCTATCCTGGATACGCCGGCGTATGTACCTGAGCCAGCGAGTGACGTGCATGGTACTGGTGACATGCATGGTATTGGCACAGGTGCCGATGCGCTTGTCATGCCCCGAGCTCCCGATGTGCCTGGCTCTTGCGCTTCCGATGCGCCTGGACAGACAGCTGCTGCTCACGGTCCAGCCGAGCCGACCCAGCTCACCGAGCCAGCGGTTATGATCCCCGCGACATCCCAGACTACCGCTGCTCCTTCGACGTTGTCCGATGCTCCTCCCGAACACGCAATGGTGACTCACCAACGGGACAACACCCGACGTGACAAAGTGTACACTGATGGCACAATACGCTACAATCCGAGTCGTCGAGCGTTCTTCGCCGCTCCGGTCTCTCATCGTGATGCTCTTCGAGAGCCTGCTTGGCGTGCTGCTATGGCTGACGAGTTTTCCGCTCTCTGTCAGACTCACACATGGACATTGGTTTCCAAACCGCCGGGCGTCAATATTGTTGGTAGCAAATGGGTGTACAAGACCAAGAAGATGGTTCTATAGACAAGCACAAGGCGCGTCTTGTTGCTCGAGGATTTACTCAGCAACATGGCATCGATTATGGAGACATGTTCAGTCCGGTTGTTAAGCCAACGACTGTTCTTTCTCTCGCTGTGTCTCGAGGATGGTCTCCACTAGTAGAAAACGGCTCATCCGTTTGGCCCATTTGTCCCGGCCATAATTAGAACCGGGACTAATGGGGCCATTAGTCCCGGTTCGAACGGCCAGGATGCCCGTGAGAATTGGTCCCGGTTCGTTAGGAACCTTTGGTTCCGGTTCGTTACCCGTGAACTTTTCTCAGATTCGAGAAATTCCAAAAGAGTAAAAAGTTATTTCGAAAAGAAGATTTTTTTCTACAAAATAAAAAAAATTCAAAAATTCAAAAAATTCAAAATAGTCGAGATTTTCTGAATTGTTGAATATTTTGGGTTTTTTGAATTTTTTTAGAAGTTTTTGAGATTTTTGAAGTTTTTGAGATTTTTTGATTTTTTTGAATTTTTGTGAGATTTTTTGAAACTTTTGAATTTCTTTTGAAACTTTTGAAGTTTTTGAAACTTTTGAAAATTAAAAACACACATATACACATAAACTACACACACATACATACACATACAAGGGTTAAGAGGGTTGATATGATACTTATATCAATAAGAACTTGAGTAGCACAAGGGTGGCTGAGCTGAATAGAACTTAGTGGTTAAGTGTGCTTGGGTTGGAGCAATTTGAGGATGGGTGACCTAGCGGGAAGTCATCATCTGAGATAGGTTAAAAAATTCAAAAAAATGCAAATAAAATCAAAAAATTCAAATATTTAGGTTTTCCAAATTATTTCAATTTTCCTGAATTTTTTGAATTTTTCATTTTTTAAAAAAATTTGCAAAATATCTTACCAGTGGCGCACGGATCAGGCTATCTGTGGCGCACATGCTCGTGCGCCACAGATAAGTGGTGTTATCTGTGGCGCACTGGCGGAGCGACAGTGGCGCATGTCCTGTGCGCCACAGGTAGCTGTTTTCTGTGCGCCACAGATAAGTTTTCCTGTACTAGTGCGCCGACGGCCGCCGTGTTGAGCTGCTCTTCTTGCTCGGTGGAGAAGGACCTGATTGTCTTTCCATTTGTCTAGTTAGGGTCCTTTTTGTAAGAAACAAGGGCTTGGTTGTAAGTTTCTATTATGTTCTGGTCCTTGATGTAATTTGTAAGCCCACCGAATAATGCAGTCGGGATCCTTCGGGATCCCTCCCCTTGTTCAAAAAAAAAAAATGCAGACTGAAGATTGTCGAATGCAGAGAACGCCGTATCTATGACACTGGGTTCATTGACCCATATTATATTCATGAAGTGACCGTAAATAACCATCCCGCGGACACAGAGAAAAACTTGCTCTGGTTTTTAGTGAAACAAAATACCTGCGCAGAAATACTTTTTCCTTACACCTTCAAGTGAGTGTTACTTTACCTTCTACACATTCTATTTTGCTTACTCGATGTTTAGTTTAATCGATGAGTCATGGGGATATAAACGTGCGCAGATTCCACTGGATTCTGCTAATCATTAGAGTTGACTAAGGAGTCGTTCAAGTCATGGACTCGTTAAGGAGAGATATGGACGAGTACCTCAGCTTGCAAGATATGCTCCAGAGGTAATTTCAATCATTATTGCTCTATATCGACATCTTTCATTCATTTTCTGATATCAAGTAATTAATAACTCCTTTAATCATTTTCTTTTGTCGGGCAGGGTTTGGAAACGGTTCATCGTGAAGGTTGCAGGGGATTGGAAACCGGAGCTGTATTTTTATACCACCAAGGTAAGTAGTACTATATATATAGGTCCGCGCAACTCTTTAATTCTAGTTTCAATACCATTATCATGCTTGATTATTATTTGATTAAATTCTATTTTTTGTAAAGTGGTGTCTGAGTCAGCCACAAGGGATTAATTTGTGCATACTACGTTTTCGAGTACATGCGCTATTTTGTCAGTGAGCGGAATAGAGATGTCAGAACAGCTGAAGTATGTATACACTATTCGCAATTTTTTATTACCATATTGTGTTGAGTTCCATTCATAAATTATTTTATAATGATTTCATATATATATATATGAACAACTCACATATTCATATTGATCTAGATGGATCAAATGTGGGACCAGCTCATACCAACGAAGCGCCTAAAAGCAATTCAAGAGGAATTGGCGGGATTTTTGAACTCGGAGGTCATGAAGAAAACCGGAGAATTTTATAACCCTAGTAATTATTTTTTGCCTCCAATGTAATTGACATGACCTCGACATGAGAATCGCATTAAAGCAACTTGTATGTGTGTATGTATATATGCATCAAACGTGATCTCGATGTAGTAAAACTTTATGTATACGACTTGTTTTTTGCGTAACGTGATCTCCATACAAAAAGAATTAAATGGAAAACACAAAATCGAAACCCCTAAAATATAAATAAATAGAAAACAAAAACTAAATCGTCCCCGCCATGCGCGCCCCTCCTTTGCCATGTGGATGCCCATTAGTCGCGGTTCGTGGACACCAGGGACGAAAGCCCCCCCCCCCCCCCCTCCCCCCTTAGTCCCGACCCTTTAGTACCGGTTGGAAAACCGGGACGAAAGGCCCTCTGGAACCGGGACGGATGGGCCGTTTTCTACTAGTGTTCGTCAGATTGATGTCAGCAATACTTTTTTGCATGGGTTCTTGTCTGAGGATGTTTACATGCAACAGCCCCCTGGTTTCGAGGATGAGCAGTATCCCTCTCATGTCTGCAAGTTGCAACGTGCTATATATGATCTTAAGCAGTCTCCTCGGGCATGGTATGCCCGGTTGAGTGCTCTTCTGCTTCAGGTCGGTTTTGTTTCTTCTAAGGCTGATACGTCTTTGTTCATTTTCATTCATGGTGATGTTAGCATCTACATGCTGGTCTACGTTGATGATATTGTAATTGCTGGCTCTAGTCCTGCTGTTGTTGATCGTCTGATACAATCTCTCTCTGACGCGTTTCCTATCAAGGATCTTGGTGTGTTGGGGTACTTTCTTGGACTTGAAGCGGCTTACACTTCCGAGGGGATGACATTGACTCAACGTAAGTATGCACTTGATCTTCTTCATAGAGTCAGCATGGAGAATTGCAAGTTCACTTCAACTCCGCTTGTGCCAACGGAGCAACTATCTCGTGATTCTGGTTCACCATTGGGTACTGAAGATTCTTTCCGGTACTGCAGTATAGTTGGTGGTCTACAATATCTAACACTCACACGTCCTGATATTTCCTTTGCGGTCAACAAGGTGTGTCAGTTCCTCTCTCAGCCTACTGAGGTACACTGGGAAGCTGTTAAGCGTATTCTATGCTATGTTAAAGGAACCCTGAACACTGGCTTGACTTTTCCCAAGTCTCCTTCTGTGGGCATTAGCATAATTATAGATGCTGACTGGGCAGGGTGTGTTGATGATCATCGCTCCACTGGAGGTTTTGCAGTATTTGTTGGACCAAACCTTATTTCATGGAGTTCGAAGAAACAACCGACTGTCTCGAGGTCGAGTACCGAGGCAGAGTATAAGGCATTAGCAAATGGAGCTGCTGAAGCTATATGGGTCAATTCCTTGCTCAAAGAACTCGGCGTTTCTCGCACCAAACCTAATTTAGGGGTCACCTACCTGACAGCAAATCCGGTGTTTCATGCTCGTACGAAGCACATTGAGATTGATTTCCATTTTGTGCGTGAGCGGGTCGCTGATGGTGCTTTGGAAGTGAAGTTCATCTCTTCTGGTGATCAATTTGCTGATGTGTTTACAAAACCAGCCACACGACAGATGTTAGACCGATTTCGAACCAATCTAAATTTTGTATGTACTAGCTAGTTTAGATTGAGGGGGTGTATTAGAGATAGAATCGGTTTATACTCCCGTACGTACTCGTACGTGTATTGTATCCTGTTGTGCATATATAAAGAGATCACCGGTGCAGGCTAAGACCCACTGAAACCTAAACTCTCGTTTCTTAATTCGCTGCTGTCGTCGCTGGCGTCCGACGCGTCGGCGGCGCTCCCGTCCGGCGGGCGGTTCTCGGCATCCACATTCTGGGCCGACATGCGCGCGGCGGGCGCCACGTGGTGATCCCGCGGGACGGGGTGGAGATGCGGGAGGAGGAGGTGGTGGTCTTCTGCCGGCGGAACCTGGCGGCGTTTAAGGTGCCCAAGAAGGTGTACATCACCGACGACCTGCCCAAGACCGCCACGGAGAAGATCCAGCGCCGCATCGTGTCGCAGCACTTCTTCGTGCCCCCGCCGCCGCCGCCATGGCCTAGAGACATGCGGGAAGGTTGTTGCTGCGAATAATGGGAGACGGTGCATCGTCTCGCAGCACTGGACACCTGACATGGAATTGCTCTGCGCTTCACGTGCACTGGACTCCATGAGAAAAGACGAAGGCAACCGGTGAACACGTACGCACTGAAGAAACCACTGCTGACCGTTCATTTCTGTTTGATTTGATTTCATTCTATCGACTGGTACCAGAAAAAGTTTGTTTGGTTTTTTTTTTATTATTATTTTATTATTTTATTATTTATTTTTATAAAATTGCCGTACACACCATGTCGGTGTGCAGATTTGAGAGTTTAACGCAGCAGTTTCAGCTAGCTATCGCGCTAGAAGAGACATGCATGCACTCTCATATCATATCGCATGTGATATTGTTTTGTTTTGGTTGGGCTTTCTGTGTGTCTGTCGAGAGTCGTCGTCGTCGTCATGGGAGCGTGGCGTATTCTGGAACGTACGTACAAATACAAATACACACGTCGTGGCTTGCGTGGAAGAGCTTTGGTAGTTAGGGTCAAAACGGCCGGATCGTCATGTTCTGGAACGTGCTGTCTGTAGATGACGAGTGACGTGCTCTTGTCGTCGCCGTCGGCCGATGTTGTGGCTCTTGGGTTGGCTTCTTGGCCTCTTGGTGCCAATGGCGACATTCCTGAGACATTTTATGCATGGAGGGAGTAGTATAATTTCCTGGCAGGGTTGGGTTCAACTAATCCTGATTAAGAAAGGAATAAAAGGTGTGAGCAGAGGGCAATGTGCTGTGCCTATGCATTCTGTAGGAGTTTATTTTTTCAGATACGGGTGTGAGCAGTGCCACTGATATGCTGTTTTTTTTTTTAACAAGGCAATGCACAGGCTGGCGTTCGGGTTTACCCGAAATTTCGGGTCGGGTTTTTGAAATTCGGTTTTTGGAAACTGACACCCTAATTTTGTCCAAAAAAAAATGAAACCCGATAATTCGGGTGCCCGAAATTTCGGGTTTGGGCTCGGGTTTCCCTGATTTGCCCGAACAAACGTCTGTCGGCCTGACCCTCGTCAACTTAGATGCAAGAAATTGACCTCCTGGCGGCTTGCGCTGCTCCTGCAAGAGCGTCTCGGCCGAGCGCAGACATGCGGAAGATGCTGAGTAGTGCAGCCGGCAAGACGGCCGGCGAACGCAGGTGAAGCGGCCGGAGAGCACCGGAGGCGCGAGCAAACGCGAGGAGGAGCCAAAAAAGATGGGGAACTGGGGAATTTGGGAGGGGAATGAAGAGCAAAGAGAGGAGCAGCCGGGAAAGATGGATGCAAGCCACCGGGCACCATGGACTACGGAGGAGCGGAGGAGCATGCATCCATGGCGGCGGCCTGGGAGTCCTTCTGGGGAGCTCCTTTACATTGCTCGTTAGCGACAGTTCCGCCCCGCGCCGCCTACATGCTTACTTACGTGGGCCGGCCCAATTAGTTTGCGCGCAGAAGAAATGTTTCGCCGGCTGGTTTGACCGTTTCTTCGCTGCTTCTACTGCTTCCTTTGATCGTTACACTGTTTGTTGCTTTCCTAGAGTTTGCCGTGAGTTTCGACACGGCATGTGTACAGAAGCGTTTGATAAAATATCGTTTTTGAAATAAAAAATCGTGAACATTCAAAACTAGGCAGAAATTATTTGAACAGTAGCTTTACAGATGTTTCTACTTGGAACATGTGTGAAATTAGTAGAAAATCCTACTGATCGACAATGGTGTAGTCTCTTTCTGTAGCTTCAAGTCTGAAACCAAGGAGGCAAGGAAAAATGCGAGTGAACCAAAAAATGTTGGAGAAGCGAAGTAAACTTGAACCATAAATGCGAGTGAACAAAAATAAATTGTGAACCAAAAAATGTTGGAGAAGCGAAGTAAACTTGAACCATAAATGCGAGTGAACAAAAATAAATTGTGAACCGAAAATGTTGGAGAACCGAAAATAATATTGAACCATAAATGCGAAAATAAAACTGGAACAAAAGTCTTTGTGAAGAACCGAAAATAATAGTGAACAAAAATGAAGATTAACCAAAGATGTCGTGGACCCAAAAAGTTGTGGAACCAAAAATAAAATTGAACCGTTTATGTAGATGAACCGAAAATATCTAAACAGTAAATGACGGTGCCGAATATAAAAGTGGAACGAAAGTGCTACTGAAGAACCAAAAATAATAGTGAACCAAAAAAATGTAGTGGAACCAGAATTAAAATTGAACCATAAATTAATTTTGAACCATAAATGCGAGTGAACTGAAATAAAATAGTGAACCAAAACTCTTTGATGACCGAAAATAATATTGAACCACAAATGCGAGTGAACCGAAATAATAGTGAACCAAAAATGATACTGAACCATAAATGCGAGTGAACCATAAATGCGAGTGAACTGAAATAATAGTGAACCGAAAAATGAAATAGTGAACCGAAAAAGTTGGAGGACCAAAAATAATATTGAACCATAAACGCGAGTTAAACGAAAAAATAAAAAACCAAAAATGCTGTAGAATCAAAATTAATAGTGAAACATAAATGTGAGTGAACCGGAAATAAATAGTGAACCAAAAATCTTGGAGAACCGAAAATAATATTGAACCCTAAATGCGAGTGAACCAAAAATTAAATAGTGAAACGAAAATGTTGGAGAACCGAATATAAAAGTGGAACGAAAATGCGGGTGAAGAACAAAAAATAATAGGGAACAATAAAATGCGAGTGAACGAAAATAATAAAGTTCCGAAAATGTTGGAGAACCATACATGCGAGTGAATCGATAATAAATAGTGAACCGAAAATGTTGGAGAACTGAAAATAATATTGAACCATAAATGCGAGTGAACCAGAATAATAGTGAACAAAAAATGCCGGTTAACAGAATATAAAACCGGAACAAAAGTCCGGGCGAAGAACCAAAAATAATAGTGAACAAAAAATTATGATGAACCAAAGATGTCGTAGAACCAAACAAGTTTTAGAACCAAAAATAATATTGGACCGAAAAAGTTGGAGAACCAAAAATAATATTGAACCATAAATGTGAGTGAACCGAAAAAATAAAGAACCGAAATTAATAGTGAACCATAAATGGGAGTGAACCGAAAAAAATCTTGAAGAACCGAAAAAAATGTTGGACCATAAATGCAAGCGAACCAAAAATATAAATAGTGAACCGAAAATGTTGGAGAACCGAAAATAATACTGAACCAGATGTTTTGAACGATTTTTCAAAAGTGAACCCAAACTATTTTTGAACGATTTTGAAAACCCGGTGAACAAAAACTAGGTTTGAACAATTTGAAAACCCATGTGATTAGAATGTAGGTTTGAACGATTCAAACTCTGATGAACAAAATCTAGGTTTGAACGCTTTGAAAACCTAGGTGAACACTGACTTTGAGTAGTTCGCTACGTATATATACTAATGATAGTCATGGGAGACGATACAGGTGATAACAAGGTTAAGCTAAAAAATACTCCTCTTACATTGACCCGAAAAGTAGCACGAAACATGTTTGATAAGGTCGACCAATCTACTACATAGAAAACGACCATATGCTGGTCCGAAAAAAAGGGTGGACAGTTACAAGGCAGATGACATGACCATCAAATGAAACCATAAAAAATACAGCTAGTAAGCGCCTATGAGTTCCCTATGGACTATATGAAACGAAAACTAAATATTTTTTAAACAATTGAACAAAAAGGGAAAGAATTATAAGTACTTATATGTGTATGCATTGGACAACAATGAAAAAGAGGAAGTTATCGGGAAAGACTTCTGGTATCACATAATTCTAACGTATACATGTAAACTTGATCATGATCCGCACTGGATGATTTACAAAAATCCAGCTGAATTTTTTGAAGCTACTGCCAACATATTACATCTTCCCAGCCCACATTAGAAAAAAGGCATAAGATACATAAGTTCACTGTTTTTTTGCTTCATCTTCAGGTGCTACACCTTGCGCTTCTTCATCGTCTCAAAGGTTGCAACGTTCATCTCGTTCATTGTAGAGTGGAACATTTGAAAAATCTTCAACATCCTGTACTATGGAATTCTTTTCTGCATAATAGAAGACAAGAGAAAATAATACTACGAACAAATCCCAAAAGAAACATTACCAAAATAGTTAACCTACGAGAGAAAAAGAACTTCAACCATAGTAGTTGCCGAGGAAAGCAAAACAAATACCTTTTTTAAGTCCGCCATAACCTTTCCATTGAAAATTTCAGCATATAACATGATGTAAAACCCACATAACGCCTAAGAATCAGATAGATTGGAATTTATTGAGAATAAGATAAATTTAAATGAGCATAAAAACAGTTTGCTGAACTAATAGCAGTGCATCTGTTGGGTAACTTAGTGTACTGCATTTGTTGAACTTCTCAAAATCCTTGCAACGAATATCCAGCTCTTTACAAAAAGTTTTCAAGTCACACACACCTGCTCGATATGCTACAAAAACAGTAAGATGATGGCTACCATAAAAAAACATATTTGCATATAGGATATACAAAACATCTACACATAGGAACAACCGTGAAAAACAAGCAAGGGGTAGGTTTTCGTCAAGAAATGCATATCAGTCCACAACTTAAACCGAGAACACAGTGACTATAACGCAGAAAACAAAAAAAAAATGTTCTGCTTAATTCATCTCCATCTCCATTAAAAATGGAGCCCCCATTGAGGGAGAAGCAGCGAAACAAAATACACAATGCATCTTTTGCATAGTAGATAACTGGTCTCTAATAAGGAATATTCATCAAATTAGAGAGCATGGCAGATAAGAGCCAGCAGGCAGCAGCGGAACGATGCCACCGATGGAAAATAGGCCATCCTCAGGTCAGGTCGCTTTTTTTTTATCGGATGTCCTAAAAAAAAAAGGTCAGGTCGCTATCCCTGATTCATTGATGACAGTGCTTCCCATTGAACTCGTCTGGCGCTTGCAGACTGACGTCTTCAGCCAAGCGCAACCTGAATCGGCACGCATGACCCAAGAGTTTCGATGAAAATTCAGACTTAGGGTATACTGAGAATAACAGATCTAAACAGTACATTGCTAAAGGACAAAGCCATCTTCTCAAGATCACACACACACACTTACACATGTATTTTCACAAAAATAAGGACCTCATATGTGCTTGCTACATCTAGAAGTAGAGGCTAGCGTCAGTTCTTGAAATGTAGTAGTAGTAGTAGTAGCATTGTCATGCCTGTTTATATACAAATAATCATAAGAGGTAGCTTCAATTTAATTCTGAAATCATGTCTTCAATGAGCAAGAAATGCTTGGTTGTCATGCTTGAACCTAGTACACCAGATGTTCTCCATACAGCTCCTGCATTCATTAATTGACCCTAGGAACAAGCAGGGATAATTGGTATATTTCATTCATCAATCCGACTCTTTGGAGTATGTACTACTCAGATTATAACTGAGAAAAATACTACAGAAACACCAAGACGCACACAGGCAGCATGTCGACCAATTATTTTACATCAATTAAGAAAAATCAAACTCTTGCAGACAGGAATAGTATTTTCTCATACATAATGAAGCAATAATAATGATAGTGTAGTACTGATGTCCATGAACGGATAAATAGAACATATTTGAATAGGAATCCGGGCAACCTTACAACAGCAATTTAATAGTATCTCACAGATCGAAGAAAACAAATGATAACAGAATAAAACAATACGAATGGGTAATCTTAAGATACACGCCGCAAGAAACCGAGGGCTTCTTAAATATGGAGATCTTGATACTTTCAAATGAATTTTCTGATCACCAACTTTTCATAAGATAATATGCTCGACAAACATTCCAGTTATCAACCCTGATATTCTTTAACAGTAAGGGTATACTGCCCGACATTCTTTTCTGATGGACTTTTCCTGAGATCATCTAGCATGATCTTTGTAGATTTATCTGGCTTGTCATCAACTGTTATCAGCATGTCATGGAGCTTTTTAAGTTTGTCGATGCCACGAAGACCTTCGAACCTTTTGAAACGGAGTTCAACCCTTTCGAGAGACGGGGTACCATTCATTGAAAAGTTGAGCGTTGGAAGAAGAGGGACAACTATGCAGAGCAGTTTGAGCTTACCGAATCCTTTAGATGGAAGAAAGATCTCTCCTCCTGAGTCATCTTTGTTTTCCTCAATGATACCTGCGATATCAGGATCCTGGTTTGCTGCACTGACCGAAAACGTCAGTGAGAACAATGATTGTAGTTGACTAAGCAGCACCAAATTATCTGTTCGGAGGGCTGTCACTGAAAGATTTAATTTGATAAGCTCATTGAGACTCGGAAGCCACTTTGGTATTTTAATCAACTTACCAGTCAGCTTAAGAGTTCTCAGATCCGCTGGATGGTATTCCATGTCGATCAGCATCTCAAATAATTCAGACGAATCGTCATTGATGGCAAGAGATTGGAGAGAATGGCCACTGAGGTACACGATAGAGGAGAGTAGATCTTTGAACATCTGATTCTGATCAACGTTGCTGAGCTTGTAAATGGCCAACTTTCTCAACCTGGTGAAATCACGAAGGTTTAATGCAGCAGTTGATTCATTGACGATTTCAATCCCTGACAATATCCGTAGGCCCTTCATTGTTCCCTTGACATCTGTAGGAAGTTTCAGGGTTTTTTGTGTTCTCTTATCTCCTCCCAGTATGTTATTTATTCTTTCAAGCTGAATAATAGTTTTTGGGAGCACTTCAATATCCGTTTGCCTTATGTCCAGAGCAAGGATTTGGATTTCGGTTTAGGAAATTTACCGGTCCAGAACGAAATGGCCGAAATTCACGAATTTCGGTAATTTCGGTCTGAACTCAGACGAAAAGTGAGAACCTAAATTTGGATCTTAGAAGGAAAATTGACCGAAATTGGACTAAAAGTTGGATTTTCATGCAAATTTTGACTAAACTACAAACATTTGAATTTGTTTAAATAAAATTTCCTAAATCATAGAAGATTTCGTCCGGTAAATTGTCTTACCGGTCCTGGGCGAAATTGCCGAAATTCGGCCGGAATTCGGATTTTCGGGCCGAAATCCAAATCCCTGGTCCAGAGTTTCCAAATACTTGAGATTTCCTATTTTTGAGGGTAATTTGTCAATATTTGTTCCTCGTAGGCTCAGATACTTCAGTAGAGTCATTTCACATATTTCCATGGCACTGATTTTTTCCTTAAAACCTGTGCAACCTTCAAGATCTAGGACTTGCAGTATTCCTGTCTTGTATGCCTTGAAATGCAGTTGGTCAAGGCTTCCAAATACTGTCAACGATCGAACATGAGATAAGTTCATGCCATCTGCTTTTTTTGCATGTTTGGAGTCAGTGCTGTGGAGGGAAAGCCTGCGAACTTTGTTGCTTCGTGTTGTCATGGACCAATGGCCACCAACCACAGTCGCGAAATCCTCTTCGGCTGCCTTGGATATGATGTACTCAAAGACCATGTCATGGACTTGACAGCTCTTCACCCTCCCATTGCTGATGTGTTCTACAGGACGTACTATCTTCCTTTCTATTAGCTGGTTAAAGCACGTCTCTGCAACATCCTCAACACTCAGACCCTGCTTCTCAGTGACAAAACCTTCGGCGATCCATCGCCTGATCAACCTCTTACTGCTAATTTTGCGCCCCTTGGGAAAAATGCTTAAATATAGAGTGCAAGTCTTGAGATCACTAGGCAAATCATTGTAGCAAAAATTGATTATCCTCATAAAATCCTCTGGTTTGTGGCACTTCTCAGGCTCTAGAAACAAAGAGTTACAAACTGTTGTCCATTCATTCTCGGTCCTAAGCATGTTGGATGCCACAAGACCAGCCATTGTAACGATGGCCAATGACAAACCACCACACATTCCCCAAACTCTTTCTGGAATTTTGCTTTGTTGACTTTCTGCAGTATGATTGCACTCTGACAGGCTCTTGTGAAATAAATCTCTGGATTCACCATTGGAAAGAACCTTAACTGAATGGATATGACCATTGTCCTGCTGAGCAGAACATGTCATGGCCACAGCTTGAAATCGTGTAGTCACTATTATTCTGCTGCCATTATTATTTTCAGGAAAATATGCCTTCATGCTCTGCCATGTAGACGATGACCAGACATCATCAATTAACAGTAAGTACCTGCAAAGGAATAAGAGAAGAAAATAAATGAGAAAAATACTACGATAAGTGTGAATATGTAATGCTGAATTAACCACACGTGAGATCCTCGCTCAGAACTTCATAGGATTGATAGGATACTTTCCGGGAGCTCATTTGGAAGGAACACCAAGGTTAAGCGTGTTTAGCCCGAAGCGATTTCAGGATGGGTGACCGACCGGGAAGTCCTTACCGAGCGCGCATGAGTGAGAACAAAGTGCGCATAAAAGAATAGTGTTGATCTGTGGGGGCGAGTATAGAGATTCTAGAGAGCTGCCAGGGTGATAGGCCCGGCCTAGAGGTGGGCCGGGTGTTACACCACTTTTCGCAGCTCCGCTAGTCTTATTTTTTAACAAAACTAACCTCATGTTTAATATCGGTGTAAATTTCGCAATCACAACTTTTGAGGCATGCTAATGCAAAATAAGTTTACGTGTTTTGGTTAATATGTGACACATTACCCTAACCAGGCACTATCCCCTCTAACATTTAATATCTGATAGCCCCGAGGTCCACATCACCGCTAGCATGTTGTAAAAGAGGGAGAAGGCCAGGTCTGAGTGCACTTTGAGTCTGTGACATAGTACGCAAGAAAACTGTGCTTATGTCAGAAGATTTTCGAAGCGTGAACACCCAAAAAAATTGGTTCCTTCAAATTAACTCTTCAAATTTGAGTTCAATTATCAGTTTCTTTCCAATTTGAGTGGTCTGAAAGCTCACAAAGTCATAACAACATGTATATTTATATATCTAAATTAAAAAAACGCAAACCATGTTTCGTTTCATGAAATATGCACCAAAACTGCAATACGGGTCATTGTTGTGGTTATTACTAAGTAGAGCGCTGATCCACAAGATACAAGCAAGTGGTTATTTTTTGTTTTCACATTGATATTTCACTATTAACATAATTTCTATAATAGTGGACCTAATGTTATTTCCAGTAGGTTTTATTCTGAAGGCAATACCGCCAAAAAAAGTATTTCACTATGAATTTGTACAAAGGACCCATACAATCTATTTAACAACCCCCAACTTCCTACCATATAGAAACTCCATGATATGATTCCTCTATGTCACGCCCTCACCACAAGCTGTTGCTATAGCGAACAACCAGTCGCTTGTCCCGGATGGACACAGCAAGGATCCAGGGAGGTGAACAGGCCCACACGTCATCGACTCGGTTCTTGGCGTACTTGGCACAAAAGAAAGGTAGCTAAGTGAATTGCTGATCCTACCACCCTTCTTACCCCTAGTTATTGGCTTATTGCTGATCCTTAACCCAGCTATATATAGCTAGATTTTTTAAAAATCAAAATCGGCATTCCTGAGTGTCCAAACATTCAAAAAGCAATCCTACATGTAGATAATATTGAGTTCTAATCCAAAGTCGTATTATTCTTGGCTACACAAAAAAAGACAAAACTGACAAAATTTCAAATTTTAAAAACTTTGTAATGCTCACCACACAGATCCACCCATTTTTCATTTTTGTCCAGCTTAAAACACAACGAATTTTGAGTTGAATATTTACACACTTGCAGATCATATTACTATCTACATCTGTGGCCTTTTTTCGAATTTTCTGAAACTTAAAATGCAATTTATGAAATTTTGAAAAAAAGAGCTACATATAGCTCAGGCTACGAAACACCACTCTCCTCATGTATTCAATTGCCAGTTTTAAGCTATGAAGTGTTTATGTACCTTTTTGGACTGTTGATTCATGGCTTGCCTGATTATTACTAATACCTTTTCCAGCTTGCGTAAAACCTAGAATATATATTCCTCTATGGTAGTGTTTGTGAAAATTGCAACAATTATAGCCAATGTGTGTTACCATAAGCATCCCCACCCCCAGCACCCTCATACTCGAGGCAGACGAAAGAGCATTGAGTTTCCACAGAGAAACGAGTAATAATATGAAAAAAAGAATTATTAAGTCTATTTCGTCAAATTGCAGTCTTAAGTGGAGGCACAAAGAGTGGCGCCAACTCAAGCGTTTGTCAACGTGCGGATAGTAACAAGAAGGCGAGGATACAAGCCAAGTGACGAGGGCCAAAAGCAATGACAGGGGCTCAAAAGTCTAAAAAATAATTGGACAAACCAAGGGAAAAACCCCAAGAAAAATATTGGCTTATTGACGATGGATCAGACAAACTGCCACGGTTTAGACGAACTAGATGTAAAATCTACTTCTCTATGTGTGCGACTATGGTGGTCAGCAAAATACAGCCTAATTCATATTTGGAGACTCTAGCGTGATTTTTTCCCCCCTATATCTTGTTAGAGCCCCTACTTGCATCTTTACAAGACTGATGTTTCTGTCATAATTAACTAAAAAAGGATGGCCTGATGGGCACAATTGAATGTTAAAGCAAAAAAGAACGGGTCATACCTATTGTTGAGGTATTTCTTCAGCTCCGCTTCTAGGATTTTGTTTTTCTCCTCCTCCTCCTGTTGCTTTACAGCCGGTGAGATAATTCGGCTACATATCCTTCGAAGAAGTGATGTTTGATGTCCATTCTCTGGAATGGTGCCAACACTATATTCGTCTTGCAGCTCCTCACTGTTGGCCTGTGGCTTCACTTGGCGCAGTATGTCGCTGAGAATTGCCAAATGGTCAGAGTTCTGAGACACGGTCACAATTGCCCGGTGCTGAAACTGATCTCCATACTTGCGGTACAAATCCTGAGCAATGGTGGTTTTTCCAACCCCACCAAATCCAACGATGGACAAAACTCCCAGCTTCGTCTTGTTCTCCTGATTCTCAGCAGCTAGGTACCCAGTGGATCCAGCCAAGATGCTCTTTTTCTTGCCGCTCTCCGGGTCGCGGACACCATACCTGCCCCGGCGCTCGCCCACATTCTTGGCCCGTTCCTTGAGATCAGTGATCTGGACAGCGACGCTGCGGCGGAGAGACAATGTCTGGATCTCGTAGATGGTCCTGCGGATCCAGGACCACAGGCCTTTGCCCCGGGGATCAGGACGGATCCCGTGGGCGAAGTCGTCGACGCAATCCTCGATGTCGTAGGAGACATCGCGGACCTGCTTCATCCAGTCCTTGGTCTGGTCGTCATGTTCGTCGCCGCTGGTGCTGAGATTGCTGAGGAACGCCTGCATGCTGGCCAGCTCATCGTTGATGAACTGGATGTCGCCGCGGACACCGCGGATCAGGGCGTACTCCTCCGCGAGAAGGCTGCCTAGCTTGATCAGCAGCGACTTGATGGTTTCTTCCGAGGCACCTACGACCTCCATTGTGAGGAAGCCACAGGTTGCAGGTCCTGGAAGGGTCGCCGGAGGCTTAGCAAGTAGGAGAAGTTTTCGGGTGCGGAGTGACCGGTGACTGAGGTAGGTGGGGGATTGGGGACTGGGGAATGGCGAGCAGTTTGTCCGTCTAGCCGTCTAGGGCGCGTTTGATTGCCTGCACCGGGCCACAGTCCGTCGGCCTGCCGCACCGTGCAGTCTCTGAGAGCATCTTCATCGGCACTCTCCAAATCCAAATGAGTGTCCGACGCGCCCACACCTAATTACATGTGTCCGGTCAATTGGGTGTGCCCTCCACATCGACGCATTTTAAAAGTAGACTTTCATTTTTTTTATCTAACCATATCAGCGGTTATTTTTGTATTTTAATATGAATTGAAAATAGAAAACGTATAAATTATTGTAACACAAGTTCAAATTCAAATACAAAGTTTAAATACGAATTCAAATTTAAAAAATGACATATCAAGCCGCCGTCGACTGAGTCGATTTGATAGCCCAAAAGTGTATCACGAGCTAATCGTGTCACTGCTGATGCTTTGTTCAATTACGAATTTTCAGATGTATGGCAAGAAATTCTGCATAATGCGTCGGTATGCCCGGCTGTAGATGGGCCATAGGCCCCTGGAAATCGAACACCTCGTTGACCAGTTGCTTCCTCGTATCACGCTCGCTCTCAATGATCATGTTGTGCATGATAACACACGCACTCATGATTTCACACATTTGATCTAGCGACCATGAAAGACAAGGGTAGCGGATGACGGCAAACCTGGCCTGGAGCACTCCAAATGCCCGCTCCACATCTTTGCGAACAGACTCTTGCCTCTTTGCAAGGCAATCTGCCTCACCGATAGGGTTACAGATAGTTTTCACAAATGTTGACCAAGTAGGATAGATGTCGTCAGCAAGGTACTACCCCTTGGTGTACTCATGGCTATAGATCGCATAGTTGCATGACGGAGTTAGGCCGTCACAAGTTTCTTGAACACCGGGAGCGTTGGAGCACACTGATGCCATTGGCGGCACCTGCGGTGCCAAAAAACGCATTCCAGATCCAAAGATCATAGTCTGCCACGGTCTCAAGTATGACACTGCACTTTCCATGATGTCCTGACTTATACATCCCTTGTCAAGCGAACGGGCAGTTCTTACAGTTCCAATGCATGCAATCGAGGCTTTGAAACATCCCTGGAAATCCTCTTGCTTGGCATTGTGCCAAGAGACGAGCCGTTTCTGCCTCATTTGGTAATCTCAGATGTTCATCTCCAAACACTTTCACAGCTGCCCTACAAAATCTGTAGGTGGCTTGGACGACGGTGAACTCAGACATACGGAGATAGTTATCCAACGAATCAGCGGGGAGTCCGTAAGCAAGGCACCGTATGGCCGTCGTGCATTTATGAAGAGATAAAAACCCAAGGAGGCCGGTGCAGTCTTTCTTCAGCTCAAAGTAGTCGTCGTATTCCCGAATGCCATGCACGATCCTCCTGAACAGGTCCCTGCTCATCCTAAAGCACCGGCGCAATTCATGAGGAAAGTTCGCCGGATTTGGGCAAAGTAGTCTCTGTACAAGAGCATGTGCCCAGTTGCTCTGTGACGTTCCTTGTTGGCTTTATGCCCCTTCGCTGATCCTCCAAACTTCAGTGCCGTGTCTGCCTCGACTGTGGCATTTAGAAGTGTGGCCATGACCATCTCATTCTCCTCGTCGTCGGCCGCAAGGGCGGCATCCTCCGCCATCATTTGGAAAAGCATGATCTCATCGTCGTTGTCCATAGCCTATTGGATGAAACAAAGCAATGAAACAAGGTCACGAATGACCAATCAATAAAATCAGCCTATCAACCAATGGTCGAACATGTTGCGTGCGGGGCGGGAGGGAAGAAGAGGCGTACCCGGGCTGAATTAGCTGATCCGGCGATAGACGAGGTTGGAGACCGGCGGGGAGTGGCGGCAAGCAGGCCTGCGTGAGCGCTGTG
Source organism: Poa pratensis (assembly GCA_947311845.1). Lineage (NCBI taxonomy): Eukaryota > Viridiplantae > Streptophyta > Magnoliopsida > Poales > Poaceae > Poa > Poa pratensis. Next base: position 3,717,757 of record CAMZMU010000053.1, on the reverse strand, counting down.
GAAAGGGCCCCGAGGTGCGAATCAAGCAGGCGGCGACGAGAGTGGCGGCGATAGTGCGAATCGCCAGCCAGAGGAAAAAGAAGGAGGGTGGGGGAGCGAATGAATCAGGTCACGCCACGGGCGGGCCACCCCTTTCGGAGGGCATGTCCGCCTCATGTCCGGCAACCCCGAGGGGGCCTCCAAACTTGGGGGCCCTTTTGGGGGTGACTGACACGATTATTTCGCTCGGACCGACCCTTTGAGAGGTGCCGCTGGTGGAGTATTTTAGCGTCCAGACATCCAATGGGACTTTGGAGAGTCATTTGAAGGGTGCCGGTGGAGATGCTCTCAATCTGGTTGTGCACGCTTGGTCAGCTCCTCTCAAATCACGAGTTTCTCGTCGAGTTAGTGGAACTGCACAAAGTACTCACAACATCTCCACTCGCAGCACCCAAACGGCCGCCCAAAGGGTGTCCGGATGAGTGTTTTGGGCGCTGTTCTGACAAGGTGCAACTTACAGAGGGCGCCTCTCCTCACTAATGACGCCTAAAAACAAAGCTGCCAGCTCTTAGACGCAAGCAATCAATGTATAGGGACAAAATGGTGCATATAAATAAGCATATTACTTTTCCATTCGTCTATCACCTTCTAAATTAATGGTGCATATAAATAAGCATATTACTTTTCCATTTGTCTATCACCTTCTAAAGTTAGTATTGATATTCCCGGTTGCCACGGCGTTAGTGGATAGATGCTTTTTAGCTATGAATGTTGTGAAGAAAAAGTTGCGCAACAAAATGGGTGATCAGTTTATGAGTGATTGTCTAATTTATTATGTGGAGAAAGACAAGTTTTCAACCATTAGTAATGATCAAGTGTTTGAGCTTTTTAAGAAGATTAAGGATCGACAAGGGAAACTTTGAAATGTGAGTGACTTTACATGTTTTGCTTTTGTGTACCTGTTTAAAACTATTGAAATTAACTTCCCATTTTTGTTTAATATTTGGCAGGAGGACCGAAGCTGCCCAAAAGTTACAATCATTTTTACTACTTTATTTTAATATGTAAACAAGTGATTTTAGGATTTCATTTATCCGGTATGTCTCGTCCTTTACTTTCAACACAACGGCCATATATATTATGATATTTTGGTTATTTATGTTGTCTTTGAGTGATGTGATCTTTTTTTGAGACGGTGTACGCTTGTACAGTACATAGTTAGTTTATGACTTGATCGTGAGTGAACCCATTGACCAAAATTTCTAGCTCCGCCTCGATCTCGCTCATCTTGGACATCCTCGAGCTTCGGTAGACGGCGGCCTGGGATGCACAGGAACCTCGCCCGCGAGGTGCACGAAGACGACGTCGAGGCATCCAGAACGTGGGTGTGGACATGGAGATCCCAACGGCATGCGAGGTGCTCATAGTAATGGGTCACGTGAAGTAATTTAAAAATCCATAATGCTAGATCTAGAAAAGTTACATACACCGTTGCGGAAGGTCTTGTGTTTGTCGAAGTAGACGTTGGCGCACTCTGATTAAGAATCCCACGTCCATGTCAGGACGTCAGATTGTTGCTTGATCCATCATCGAAGAATCGCTTCCACGACCCACTCTTCTAGTATCCACAATTACGTCGCGTTAACCGTTAGCGCTCCGCCGTCTAGAGCACCTTGCGCCGACGAAGAGAGACAACCTTTCGGCATAGTCTAGGTGGTAGATCTAATCAACTAGATTAGACCTATATGAGACTTAGAGAAACACTATTCTCAACACATGAGATCTAGAGAGAGGGAGAGCTCCGATAAAGTACACCTCAAAAACCGGGAGCAATTTTGTGTGTCTTCAAAAGAGAAGGGGTGGGTTTATATAATAGGCCAAGTGGTATTGAGGCTTGGGGGAGGGGTTGATCCCTTCCCACATGGTGCGCCGACCCTAGGGCCGGCCGGATCCCTCTCCCAACTCGGATTGGGGGGAGTCCTTGTCCAACAAGGACTCCTCCACCCAAACCTCCCTCTTTGACTTTTCACTTGTCCCTTTTATCTATTTAATTAAATAGACTTTCCATAAAATCATTTAATCAAATAAAGGAAAGGTGGGGGAGGTGGTGCGCCGCACCTAGTGGGCCCATGCGGCTGCACCACATATATGGCGCAACCCTAGGGCACCCAGTGCCCCCCCTCCGGCGCCCCCCTTCCTGGTTTTTCCTTGAAACTCATTCGGAACCATATAAACCCTTTAGATATATATAATCATTGACTCTATCCGCTGATGTCGAAAAAAGTTCCCGACATCCTGGAATATCTCATGTTCGCCATATTTCTTCCTCGGAGAATTTGCCCTAAAACCGACATTATTTCCCTCTCATGATAACTTCATCGGTACACCTCCGAATTACTCCGGAGTTGTTCCTGCGACATCAGAGTAACTCCTACCATTTCTCATAACCACTAAACTACAACTTTATTCTCTCAATAAAAGATTGACTCACAGTCTAAGTGTGTGAACCGGAAGGTTCGGTAACACATAGACATGTCCAGGTGCTTACCAGGCAATAACCAGCATTGAGATCTACACGGCCGTACTAGCTCCTACATGTCCACAAAGGGACAGGCAAACCCGTTTCACTGGTTCAAGATTTTATTACCTGTTGTTTGGTTTACGTATGAGATTCATTTACTCTAATCTCCTATCTAAATGATGACCTTACCTCACAACACGACACTTGAACTCACCATGAAAAGCGGCGAGCAGAACAATGGCGCGACGTGGTGCGGCAGCGTTACGAACTGAGGCCGTTGTAGTAGCTTTGACTGAGCTTGCCATGCAGGTTAAAAACGCACATACAGTAGTAGCTGTAGTAGCTGCTGTGGCGACAACGGCAAGGAGCGCCGACGCCTGAGCAGAGACGCCGCAGAGGCTAAAAACTACACGCACATCAAGCACAGTACCAACTCCTGTGACAGTTGAGTTCATGTGGTGAACGACATCGAGGAGATTGAAAAACACACTGTACACTAAGTGCAGTCTAAACACCTACATAGTTCACAATTCAATATCTACTCTTATAGTCTGCCGAAATAGAAAAGTTACAACATGAAAGTTGTGCGAAACAACGAGGTAATATAGTCGTCAAAGAAAATTTCAAACGGTCAACCGAGTGCGATGGATTTGACAAAATTTAGTTCAAAACATGGGCAAACATCAGTCCAATATTGAGAAGTTACAATCTATGAATCTTGAAACCGAGCATGGGAATTGAACGTACTTGTCGATGCACATAAATTTTATATACACTTTATTTTGGATCGAGCAATATATATATGGCGAATTATAGAGACACTAAGTGGACTAGTTTAAGAGGTGAGCAGACAAAAGATCGTACCCACTCAGCCAAACTGCGCAACGAACACTCAGCCAAACCGTGCAACCAACAGTGGCCAAAATGTACTACATGAGAGTGACGCTGTGTAACGCCCCAAAATCGGTACCATGCGAATTTCAGCGATCCCGCCAAAACCCGCATAATAACGATCTTAGGACGCCCACCAGACATAACGTGCACGCCGAAACATGCGCGTTATGTGGGTGGATTTGTGATAACATTACAACAGTTCACGAAAGAATCCGCAACAACAACAGAAAGAGAAAATATATACAAGAACGACTCAAACGAGTCAAAAAACAACTGATACATTAGAAGGATACAAAACACAGCGAAAGCAAACTAGTATCCGACTACGGACAAGATACAAATTGGACTAAGAGTCATGAAGATAACCGATGGCGTCGAATCCCTGCCCAGGCCGAGCCGGAGGGGTTCCCAAGCTAACGTCGTCAGACTTCAAACCTGTTGACTATTCAGAGAAAAACAGCCCAAAAGATGGGTCAGGTAAATAGAATTTACCTGGCAAGCAAAAAACACTTGGAACCAATACAAAGGCTCAAAAAATATAAAGGATTGTGGACTGAAGCAGCAGCACTAAGCCATCTACAGAAGACACGCTACAACTTTCATCTATAAGATAGGGATAAGAACGCGAGTAAGGAAACAACTAGATACTAACACCAAACAATACCCAGCCGATTATCACTCACTCGATTAACCCACAAGTAAGCAATCTAAAGGCACTCACACAGCGAAACAAGTTTAATAGCTATCATTGCTAGGTGTAAGTTTTCTATGATCTTGGTAGCCTGCATCTTCACCAAGTCGTCCATAACCGCGGACACGGCTTTTCGAAAAGATTTAACCCTGCAGGAGTGCGCTATTGTTTAACCACACACATCAAATTGCCATGGAGCGTTTGACACGACCTTTCACTTCTCTACAGCCAAGTCCAGGGAACCACCTAGCCAAGTTGAACCCGCATCATAAGTTCGGCCGAAGCTCTGAGGCGGACCTAGCCGTTTGCGTCTACGCACTAGGGGGAATCTATTCACAGTAGGAAATCCCCTTCGTGTCGTACCGCAGAACCTATATAAAAGTACGCACATCGGTTAAGTACCAACATCATCATCAACATCATCATCATCTTCACCTGCATGAAAGGGATGTGCGTACGCCAAATGGAAAGCTCGAACTACTTGCGACGCCTGGACAAGACTGCGGATCGGGTCACGGGTAGAGGGGAGTCCCATTAATTAGGTCCCACATGTGGATAGCGCGCTCAGTCTTGGATCCGAGGACAAGAACTCAGGTCCTAAGGCGACACTAGCAAAACAAAACACCAAAACTGGCCTTCCGTCGGTGCCTTATCATTAAGACAACAATGTCCCACAACAGATGAACAGATAGCCACTTACCAGGGCTTTAAGGATACAAGTAATAACCAAGGTAACAACCTAAGCATGCGCTACGACTCGCAAGGGCAACAAGGTAAACAAACAACAGGGTGATAGGATGTGGAGGTGGGGCTATGTCATGGCAGCAGGGTAAACATGGATAGGATCGCACATAAGCATCGTAACATAAGGATAGCAGAGATCAACGGGCAAGGATGAAAGACAATACATTGAGACCAAGAGAACATTGTTTGCCTGAAAACACGATAGAGGAAGCAGAACTTGTCGTTGCTCACATCATCTCAACGTCTTATCTGCGAAGAAGCAACCAACACTGGAAAGCGCAAAAGATGCAACACTTACTACTACGACAAAAGATCCAGCATGATGAGGAGATGATACATGACATGACAAGATGCAAATTAAGCCAAATTAAACGGAACCGGGATTCCGACAATTAATTATAGATTCAAGTTATTTATCTACCCACAAATTAAATGTTGATTAACATAGCAACACAGGGCATGGGTGATCTACGCAAAATTAAATGAAGTCGGGACGTTTATCGAATATTCCCGCACACTCCATATTTAATTAACAGATGAATTGCTAATTACCCACAACCCAAGATGCAATGCAACACATGCATGAAATATATGAGATGCACAAGATAGATGACATTTTATAAAATAGGTATATAGGTATAGGCTCAGGTTTGGGTTCGCACGTCGGGAAGAGGGGTCGAGGAACTTCGGGGTCAAGGCCGGAATCTTCGATCCGTAGAGGAAGTAGTCGAAGTCGGAGAAGTAGTCGTCGCTGAACTGGGACATCGTCGTTTGTCGGTGTCGTGGAAGTAGTCGAAGTAGGTGTTCTCAAGTCGTTGTCATTCACGGGTCCGGGTCGCAGAATGGACGCGCACGAAGGCAGCCAACGCAAGGCGAGCAAAGGCGACGTCACGAGGTGAAGATCTTGTCGACGGTCGGGGTACACGGCGTCGTTCTTGTCGGCGGTCACGGACTCGTAGAACTTGTCACGGTCGTCGTCGTTCACGGTTCATCGTCGGGACGGATCTTGTCGACGGGCAGCGGTCACGAGCGAGGTTCACGGCGTCGGTCTAGTCGGGTCACGGACATGGAGGAGCACAACAGCATGTCAACGTCAACTCGGATACGGGCACCGGCACGGCAACACGGACACAAACAGCGGCACGGCGAGCACAACCCGAACAACGGAAATTCGCGCACGGACGCGCACAAAGCAGCATCTCAACGGGTGGACAACACGGACACGGAACGGTGCCGGAGTTTCTTGCGGGCATTTCGACAAACACCTTGCGGGCATCCCCGGGAACGCAGCCGGGGCGGCGAACATGGCGAGACGGGAGGGAACCGAGGCGTGGCCATGGTAGCAGAGCACAGCGGTGACCTCGGCTGGAGGGAACGTCTCGGGGGAAACACCAAAGCAGAGGAGGACGGCCACGACGTCGGGGTAGAATAAGATGGTGCGCCCGGGGGGGGGGGCGCGGTTGAAAGTGCATGTGTTGCCCCATGCGTGGTTTTGGTAATTAATGACAATCCTTATGGACTAATGTTTGCATTGAGATATTCTTGTAGATCTTGTCCATAGAAAAAGATTGGAGTTCATGTGTTGGACTCTAGAAGATTACATGGTGACCAAGGTTCCATCCAAGGGTTTATATGAAGAATGGTCATGTGAAGAGTTGAGCTTATTGCAAGCATGGCTTGGAAAAGAAGATTGCGTGAACATTCATGTTTACTTCCAAGCCACCATATATATCAAGAGAAGAAGATGAAGTGCAAGTTCAATATGATCCATCTCGGAAGATATCATTTGATTGTAGCTTGCAATGGAGACATGAAGACGGAACTTAGCGAGACCCTCCCATAATGGAGTATGGGGGAGCATTTGGAGATGTTTTCATCTAGCATGTGCTAGCAAGAACAATCAAGAAAGGTGTTCCAACTTGAGATAGTCAAGATCGTCATCATCAAGCTCAAGTGGAATGCGCAAGGCAAAGGTATGATCTTGATAGGTTTTCTATTTTACCGGTCTCATGGTGTTAGTGGATGACCGGGTTATAGGATAGACGGCGTACTATCAAGAGGGGCTCTCAAGTGAGTAACTTGATCGCATCTTTGTGGAGAGCTCAAACCTTTGAATTCTTGGCATATCATCTCTCTTGGTTCTTATTTGGTTCTTCTCCTTGTTGAGTTTTGGTGCTTGTTGTGATCCTCATAACAAGCTCAAGTTATTCAAAAATAGATTTTGTTTGAAAAACTTGTTCGTTCTCGGCGTTGGAAATATTACCGGTCCACCTTCGAGATAGGGTCCACACCTTCCCATGTAGGAAAGCTCTTGTCGTTACCTTTCCAACGAAATTGCATTCACCTGTTTTGGAGTTCGAACGAGAAAGTTATTGTATTTCAGGATTTACCGGTTGTTCTTATTTAGTGAAAGTTTACCTTTCTACATTTGGTTTTATCCTCACATGATGGACTATGATGTTTCACTGCTTAATCTTGAAGGGCTCTTCGTTGCGATTCCAACGAGTCCAAGAACATCGAAAACGGAGTCCGGATGATCAAGATATGTTCGTTTTCGTATTGGGCGTTTTGCAGCTTTTGTTGGCCAGCCCCCAGGCCGGCCCAGGACGGGCCCAAGGCCGGGCGCCTCTGCCGGGTGGCCAGCCCCCAGGCCGTCCTAGGACGGGCCCAAGGCCGGGCGCCTCAGCCGGGTGGCCAGCCCGCAGGCTGGCCCAGGCCGGGCCCCAGGCCGGGCGCCTCAGCCGGGTGGCCAGCCCCAGGCCGGCCCAGGCTGGGCGCCTCAGCCGGGTGGCCAGCCCACAGGCCAGCCTAGGCCAGCTCCCAGGCCGGGCCCTCTGCGCCACCGTGGCTTGGTTGGCCGGCCTCCTGGCCAGCCCAGGCCGGGCCCAAGGCCGGCCCCCGCGAAATCTGCCCAACGGTTGCTTTTTAGAGGATCTATTTAAGGGGTTTCTTCCCCAATGGTTTTTTTTTAAAAAAAGAACTTGAGCACGTTTTTCCTCTCTCCACCATTGTTGAAAGCTCATTTCTTTGATTACTCCCAATCTCTCCACCCAAACTCGTTGATCTTTGGAGGATTGAAGGAGGAGACCTAGATCTACATTTCCACCGATCCATTTCTCCTCTTAGTGAGTGGAACCCTTTCAATCTAGTTCTTGAAGTTCCATTTGTTGTGTTCTTCGTTGTTCTTCCTCTTCTCCCCCCATAAGCATTAGTTGCTTGTGGTGGGATTCGAGAGTGAAGGATTTGAGACTTGTGCTCTTGCCATTGTTTTGTGCATAGGTTTGTGCTCTCCACGAGGATTCGTGGAAGTTGAAAGCTTGCGAACTTGTTACTCTTAGGTTTTTGGACTCTAGACGCCCGTGTGGTGGTTGAGACCCTTGGTGGTCACTGATGGCCCTTCACGTAGTTACCTGCGTGAAAAGTAAATGGGTTAGGTTGAAACTCCATGTGCAGAGTGTATAGTAAGTGGAAGACGTGTTTTCCCCACGAGGGGTGACTCGAGGGTTTAATATCGAACTCTCGGGGAATCAGTAGTGAAGATTTATCTTTCCTATCCTTCTTTTGGTTACCTACAAAACAAAGTAAATGTTTTGGTCCTAAACCTCACCTAGTGGTTGTCAAGCACAAGGTGTGAGAATGATATCAAGATAATATGCAATGCAAACAAGAAATAAATATGCAATGGTGGTAAATAAATATGCAAGGATGGTAGTGGCAATGATAAATGATATTTAGATATAAATTCCTTATTAAGCTCCTTTTAAGTAGATATAAATGATCTAATGGTGTTTTCCAAATCACTAGAAACATTACTACTAGTGACATATTTGTTTGGCACATATGGGGTTTATTATAAGAGTTATAATTGTTGTTATCATACCCATTATTACCATAGTTCCTTATGAAGTTGACATCAATATTTTCAGGATTATTACCAACTAGTTCTTGCAAAGGCACATTTTCAATATTTTGTTTATTAATGAAAGCAAGAATAGTATCCATTTTAAATGACAAATCATTTGTTTCTTCTATGGAGTTCACTTTCTTAGAAGGATTAGGTGCTCTATTAGTATGTCATTGACTATAGTTTTGCAAAATACTTTCCAATATGTTCTTAGCTTCTACTATAGTTTTTCCCATAAAAGCACCTCCAGCAGCAGAATCAAGAATATTTCTAGACATGTAATTTAGACCATTGTAAAAAGAGTGTAATATGGTCCATTCGTTGACCCCATGTGATGGACAAGTTCTAAGCATAAGTTTAATCCTATCCCAAGCCATAGCAACATATTCATTTTCATTTTGCCTAAAAGAAAGAATGTTGTTTCTATTTTGCAAAATTTTAACAGGAGGATATTATTTCTTAATGAAAGCTTCTTTTAAATCATCCCAAGTTTTAATGCTATCAATAGGTAATGAATGCAACCACTCTTTAGCTTTTCCTCTAAGTGAGAAAGGAAATAACTTCAGTTTTAGAATATCACTTTCCACATTTTTAAATTTCTGCATGTCACATGTTTCAACAAAATCATGAAGATGCATAGAGGCATCCTCCATAGCACTACCGCCAAATTGTTCCCTAGTTATCAAGTTCAACAAACTAGGACTTACTTCATAACTCTCAGCATTTATCTTAGGTGTGGCAATGGGCCTAGCAATAAATTGATCATTTGGAGTGTTTGTGTAGTCACACAACTTAGTTCTTTCTCCCATTTTAGCAAGTTTTTATGTGTCTTTTTAATTTTTTATGCAAAACTGAAAATAAATATGTAGACCGAACAATGCAAGACAATGACAAAACAAAATAAATTGCTTTGTAGGTAAAGATGGATAAGATGATGCTCACGTAGGTGCAACCTCCCCAAGCTTAGGTGTTAGCACAAGTTGGTGATGAAGTTGACTTGGTGAGATATCCTTGGATAAACCTTTCAGCAATGATTCCCCGGCAACGGCGCCAGAAAACAGTCTTGATGGCCCTTCACGTAGTTAACCTGCGTGAAAAGTAAATGGGTTAGGTTGAGACTCCAAGTGCAGAGTGTGTAGTAAGTGGAAGACGTGTTTTCCCCACGAGGGGTGACTCGAGGGTTTAATATCGAACTCTCGGGGAATCAGTAGTGAAGATTTATCTTTCCTATCCTTCTTTTGGTTACCTACAAAACAAAGTAAATGTTTTGGTCCTCAACCTCACCTAGTGGTTGTCAAGCACAAGGTGTGAGAATGATATCAAGATAATATGCAATGCAAACAAGAAATAAATATGCAATGGTGGTAAATAAATATGCAAGGATGGTGGTGCAATGATAAATGATATTTTTGGGTTTTTATGATGAATGCAAGATGTAAAAGTGTTTTTGTATTTTCGGATTTTTAAATGGCAGAAAATGGAAAAGTGGTAAAAGTGTTGGAAAGGTGTTTCTTATGATTAAAAATGGACCGGGGTTCATGGTTTCACAAATGCACTCTCTCTTTAATAAAGTGGTAGACAATGGAACACTAGAGTTGACATATGAGATTGCAACACAACAGTTTAATGACAAGTTATAATTATATGGGCATCACGTCCTAACATAGAGACCTTTTGGTTATTAGTCTCTCTTATACTCCACCAAGATGCGAACTAAATCATAACACCTCAGTAATTAAGATAACTCAGAGTATAGCAATAAGTATCATGACATGAAGTTAAAATAAGAACATGCTAGATCTAGTCATGGAGTAGTGGCAATGGTCACACCCACATCTCCGGTAGCATGGTATTTCTTTTTATCCCTAGTGAGGCAACAAAGTAAGGTAAGATACCCAAGTGGATCGCAGAACTTTCTCTCACGTTCACTGCACTAGCCACCCCCCGTTACTCCAACTAATGCACACGTTCCCCCTCACACGCTCTCATAAACATGCTTGATCATGACAAGTAAATAAGAACGGGGTACATAATATGCATCTACTTTCATAACTGAAACAAAACCATTGCAATCTCAAACATATATTAACTCATAAAAAGATCCACCACAAAGGTATTACATAGATGACCGTAATCATGTTCAGCAGCTCATACGGTACTAATTAGTGAAGCTCAAGAGAGAGAGATACATAAGTTACTTCCACAAACCCATAGTCCAGAGGTGGACTACTCCCTCTTCATCATGGAGACGGTGGAGAAGTCGTTGGAGAAGATGGAGACCACGCCGGCAGCGCCCCGCCGGAGTTTTCCCCCTCCAATCTGCAACTCCAGGTCTCTGTTTCGGTGTTTCTGTGTTTCTGCGGCGCTCCTTCCAGAGAACGTCGGGGACTATTTTTATAGGGTTTTAGGTCAAACGGAGTCGTGGAGGAAAGATCGACGGCAACGGAGCTCGAGGCCCAGATGGGGGTCCCACGCGGCCAGGTACTGGCCGCGTGGGCCCCCTTTTGGGCCTCGGGCCTCCGCTTGTTCGCTTCCTTCGCTCCCAAGTCTTCTTCCTTCCAAAAACTGATGCTCGTAAATTTCCAGGTCATTTGGACGTCGTTTGGGTCCCTGAAACATTAAAATATAAATAGGGTTTTCTGCCTGCGCAGGGTTAATTCCATAAAAATAGGAAACATATCAAATATTCCCAAAATCATTATAAAACAGTGATATAACCCTTATATGATGCAAATATGACTGGAATATAAGTAAAATAATGCAAAGTTCATGTATGCATTTTACATGCATCAACATCCCCAAGCTTAACCTATACTCGTCCTCGAGTATGAAGGTGATAAAACTAACATGGACTTTGCAATTTAATACTATCAATGGATATCAAAGATGATTACTATTGCTACATAGAGTCAAATGATTCATTCTTAAAAGGAGTAGCAATATGCAAGATAGTTTATGAAGTGATATCAAGTATTCAATGCAAGGATGTTCAATGATAATTCACAAAGTGTAACATAAGAGAAAAAGTACTATGGACCACATGTATGCATAATAATAAGTAAGAACATCCTATAATGGTCATAGAGTATTGATGAAAATCTGAATATAAAAGGTGGACACTTTGGAAAGATATATATTGAGTAGAGGTAAAGCATGAATAATTTCATCTAACTTCTGAACTTCTCTACTTAAGTTAATGATTGTAATGTGGTAATCCTTGGTGTCAAGCTCTCATTCCCCTATCATAGCATCTTGAATGATTAAGTTTAAAGTGAAAGCAAATACGAGTAGTGTGCTTGACAAAGTACAGGTTGAAAGTCTCATGCCCCTTGAATACAAGTACCTACTCCATGTGTTACTCAACTTGGAAAACAAAGCAAGTTCAAGTTAAATATCATTGTAAGTAATAATAGTATCATTAAGAGCGTCAACTGGGGTACCTCTTGTCCCAGGATATGGAACAAGCCCATATCAAAATGACAAGACAAACAAACACAATGAACAATCTCAACACCCTTTTTATTTACCATTGGATAGCTTTTTATTGTAAGGTGTATCACAGAAGGTTCACCATAGCATGTAAGTAAATTTCCACCATGAATGATGCATGGCTTAGATTAGCGGCCCAGGCGTCTCTCTAACCATTTATACAAACTCATTTAAACTCACTTCATTTCCACATTTATTTCACCCATGGTAAGCATCCATAAACAAAAGTACATGATATCAACTAAATGAGATGAAGTGCAATGTTGAAAGCTTGCCATGTGACAGCACATATGAGCTAACTCTCAACCAAAGACATTTGTCAAGCCCACAACATCATAATTTTAATCACAATGGGTCATTTTTATTTATGCAATGAAAGTAAAGTGTGCATCAAGTTCGAGAGAGCTATATAACCAACTTTTCCCATAACAATCAACAACATAAGCATTTTCATTCAGAGGTATAGATAACACAAATATCATGATAAACATACTCGGAATAGCATAAAGCTAATAGGTAGATATGGTGGACTCACTGGAAAAACTTTGGTTGAAGGTGTTGGAAACAAGTTTTTGCTTGTTGGAATTTTTGGGCTAGCAAGAGGGAGAAAGTTGACCATCTAAATGCATGCATGAGTGTCCATAGAACTAACTAATCCATGTTAAACAAGGTAAATAACATTCAGCATCAAAACATGAATAAAAGATAGCTCTTGATAAAATACTTGCAAATTATTACTCATTAACAAGCTCATGAATCATGCAATTATATGTATCTTTTAAAATCAACTCAACATCCCTTTTCCCAATCTTATAATAGCATCCAACATAATTCAACCCAAATTTCCAGTAGCTCTCTCATATATAAATGATAGTGTGGTGGTCTCACAAAATAAAAATCAAACTAAACAAACAAAAAGACGCTCCAAGTTTATGCGATAAAGTGTTTCGATCGAAAAACAGAAGTTAGACGTGTGCAAACCGAGAGTGTGTAGGTCCAGTGGGGTTGTCTTCACATCCCCAAGCTTATGGTCTTCACCATCCTTGGATAGCTCTTGGTGCATCTCCTCTAATCCCTGTGAAAAAACTTCAAAACACCGTTTCTCCCATTTCTTTTTGTGGGGTGCATTAGTAGTGATAAACAAATAGATTTCTTGCTGCATATAATCCTTAGACAAAAATTCATATGAATGTCCAGAAAGTGTATAATGTTGTATGCCTACTCATAAACTCAATTGGATCAAAAAGATTCATGTTAAAAGTTCTAAGCATGCATCAAACAAAATGGGACAGAATCTGTCCAGAAAAACAGCAGCAGCTAAACGTATTTTTCTACCCTACTTAACTTTGTCGAAAATTCCGAAAAATTCATGCATACAGAGGATGAAAAGTTGCACTACAGTTCAAATATGAGCTCATTCGGAGTTACAGAATAAGAATTAAAAATCATACCGTGCACAGATTCGTGCAGGAATAAAATCTCCGAACGCTATAAGCAACTTTTCAACCAAAATGAGTAAAACTTGGCACTTTATTAAAAATTCCAGAAACTAAACTAAACACTAAGTCTCTTGTTACAGCAAGAGGACACAAAGAAAATCAAAATAAAAACAACCGGGTTGCCTCCCGTAAAGCGCTTTCTTTATAGCCATATAGCTAGGCTTCTTACTTGATGTTTATTGTGGACGAAGCTCATGAGGGAGCTTGAACTTTGGTGTGTCCCTCTTCCTTGGGAAGTGTTCCATGCACTTCTTGTGTGGAAACTGAAACTTCACATTCCCTTCTTTTGAATCAATGATAGCACCTGTAGTACGAAGAAAAGGTCTTCCAAGAATAATTGGACTAGAGGTTTTATTCCCCATATCCATGATTAGAAAATCAACAGGCACAAATGTCATATGTAACTCTACCATAACATCACTTACTTTTCCTAAAGCATGTTTAATGGAATCATCAGCAAGTGCAAGTTCAATAGAGCATTTTTCAATTCAAGTACTTCATATAGTTCTTTAGATAAAACAGAGACACTAGATCCTAGATCAAGTATAGCATGGTGTGTCTCTTTTCCAATGGTTACTAGGACTTTGGGAATCCATATATCCCCAAGCTTAGGTGGTATCATAGCCTCTTGGTTGTACCTAGCAATCTTTTCTTTCAAGACATGATTAGCAATATAAGAACCAAAACCAGCTTGGTTAACATTAATAGAAGGATCACTTGCAAATTTTTGTAAGATAGATATTAATTCATGCAAGCTACAATTCTCTAAGTCAAGCAATGGTTCCTTACTTCACTAAGCATTTTAACTTCCTCAACTTTCTTCTCTTTCATTACCATAATAGTTTCCTTAGCAATTCTCTCTTGCTCATGAATATGTTCCCAAGATTTATTTATAACCTCTTGACAATATTTAATTGTTTCCTCATGTTTTTGAGCTATAATGGTGTTCTTTAATGAGGAAACTTCCTTAGTGAGCTGATCTACCCTTTCAAACAAAGAGTCTTGTTTTTCAAACTTAGATATAAATTCCTTATTAAGCTCCTTTTGAGTAGATATAAATGATCTAATGGTGTTTTCCAAATCACTAGAAACATTACTACTAGTGCATATTTGTTTGGCACATATGGGGGTTTATTATAAGAGTTATAATTGTTGTTACCATACCCATTATTACCATAGTTCCTAATGAAGTTGACATCAATATTTTCAGGATTATTACCAACTAGTTCTTGCAAAGGCACATTTTCAATATTTTGTTTATTAATGAAAGCAAGAATAGTATCCATTTTAGATGACAAATCATTTGTTTCTTCTATGGAGTTCACTTTCTTAGAAGGATTAGGTGCTCTATCAGTATGCCATTGACTATAGTTTTGCAAAATACTTTCCAATATGTTCTTAGCTTCTACTATAGTTTTTCCCATAAAAGCACCTCCAGCAGCAGAATCAAGAATATTTCTAGACATGTAATTTAGACCATTGTAAAAAGAGTGTAATATGGTCCATTCGTTGACCCCATGTGATGGACAAGTTCTAAGCATAAGTTTAATCCTATCCCAAGCCATAGCAACATGTTCATTTTCATTTTGCCTAAAAGAAAGAATGTTGTTTCTATTTTGCAAAATTTTAACAGGAGGATAGTATTTCTTAATGAAAGCTTCTTTTAAATCATCCCAAGTTTTAATGCTATCAATAGGT
The DNA here is from genome assembly GCA_947311845.1 of Poa pratensis. Classification (NCBI taxonomy): domain Eukaryota; kingdom Viridiplantae; phylum Streptophyta; class Magnoliopsida; order Poales; family Poaceae; genus Poa; species Poa pratensis. Next base: position 3,702,338 of record CAMZMU010000053.1, on the reverse strand, counting down.
AATGAATGCACCACTCTTTAGCTTTTCCTCTAAGTGAGAAAGGAAATAACTTCAGTTTTAGAATATCACTTTCCACATTTTTAAATTTCTGCATGTCACATATTTCAACAAAATCATGAAGATGCATAGAGGCATCCTCCATAGCACTACCGCCAAATTGTTCCCTAGTTATCAAGTTCAACAAACTAGGACTTACTTCATAACTCTCAGCATTTATCTTAGGTGTGGCAATGGGCCTAGCAATAAATTGATCATTTGGAGTGTTTGTGTAATCACACAACTTAGTTCTTTCTCCCATTTTAGCAAGTTTTTATGTGTTTTTTAATTTTTTATGCAAAACTGAAAATAAATATGCAAACCGAACAATGCAAGACAATGACAAAACAAATAAATTGCTTTGAAGGTAAAGATGGATAAGATGATGCTCACGTAGGTGCAACCTCCCCAAGCTTAGGTGTTAGCACAAGTTGGTGATGAAGTTGACTTGGTGAGATATCCTTGGATAAACCTTTCAGCAATGATTCCCCGGCAACGGCGCCAGAAAACAGTCTTGATGGCCCTTCACGTAGTTACCTGCGTGAAAAGTAAATGGGTTAGGTTGAGACTCCAAGTGCAGAGTGTGTAGTAAGTGGAAGACGTGTTTTCCCCACGAGGGGTGACTCGAGGGTTTAATATCGAACTCTCGGGGAATCAGTAGTGAAGATTTATCTTTCCTATCCTTCTTTTGGTTACCTACAAAACAAAGTAAATGTTTTGGTCCTCAACCTCACCTAGTGGTTGTCAAGCACAAGGTGTGAGAATGATATCAAGATAATATGCAATGCAAACAAGAAATAAATATGCAATGGTGGTAAATAAATATGCAAGGATGGTAGCAATGATAAATGATATTTTTGGGTTTTTATGATGAATGCAAGATGTAAAAGTGTTTTTGTATTTTCGGATTTTTAAATGGCAGAAAATGGAAAAGTGGTAAAAGTGTTGGAAAGGTGTTTCTTATGATTAAAAATGGACCGGGGTTCATGGTTTCACAAATGCACTCTCTCTTTAATAAAGTGGTAGACAATGGAACACTAGAGTTGACATATGAGATTGCAACACAACAGTTTAATGACAAGTTATAATTATATGGGCATCACGTCCTAACATAGAGACCTTTTGGTTATTAGTCTCTCTTATACTCCACCAAGATGCGAACTAAATCATAACACCTCAGTAATTAAGATAACTCAGAGTATAGCAATAAGTATCATGACATGAAGTTAAAATAAGAACATGCTAGATCTAGTCATGGAAGTGGCAATGGTCACACCCACATCTCCGGTAGCATGGTATTTCTTTTTATCCCTAGTGAGGCAACAAAGTAAGGTAGAGATACCCAAGTGGATCGCAGAACTTTCTCTCACGTTCACTGCACTAGCCACCCCCCGTTACTCCAACTAATGCACACGTTCCCCCTCACACGCTCTCATAAACATGCTTGATCATGACAAGTAAATAAGAACGGGGTACATAATATGCATCTACTTTCATAACTGAAACAAAACCATTGCAATCTCAAACATATATTAACTCATAAAAAGATCCACCACAAAGGTATTACATAGATGACCGTAATCATGTTCAGCAGCTCATACGGTACTAATTAGTGAAGCTCAAGAGAGAGAGATACATAAGTTACTTCCACAAACCCATAGTCCAGAGGTGGACTACTCCCTCTTCATCATGGAGACGGTGGAGAAGTCGTTGGAGAAGATGGAGACCACGCCGGCAGCGCCCCGCCGGAGTTTTCCCCCTCCAATCTGCAACTCCAGATCTCTGTTTCGGTGTTTCTGTGTTTCTGCGGCGCTCCCTCCAGAGAACGTCGGGGACTATTTTTATAGGAGGTTTTAGGTCAAACGGAGTCGTGGAGGAAAGATCGACGGCAACGGAGCTCGAGGCCCAGATGGTGGGTCCCACGCGGCCTGTACCTGGCCGCGTGGGCCACCCCCTTTTGGGCCTCGGGCCTCCGCTTGTTCGCTTCCTTCGCTCCCAAGTCTTCTTCCTTCCAAAAACTGATGCTCGTAAATTTCCAGGTCATTTGGACGTCGTTTGGGTCCCTGAAACATTAAAATATAGAAATAGGGTTTTCTGCCTGCGCAGTGTTAATTCCATAAAAAATAGGAAACATATCAAATATTCCCAAAATCATTATAAAACAGTGATATAACCCTTATATGATGCAAATATGACTGGAATATAAGTAAAATAATGCAAAGTTCATGTATGCATTTTACATGCATCATTCACTTGTAGCTGTTCGGAGCCCTCAATCCCGTTGTGGGTTGTGCCCCGGATCGTTGTTGTAAAGGCTCCGGATTTCCGCCTCGAAGGATTCCGATAGTGGAAGGTGAACCAAACCTTTGTGGTGCGGTTCATCGGAGAATATGGTGAGCCTTTGTGGCGTTGAGATCGACCTTTGTGGTGCCTCACACCTCTCCAACGAGACGTACTCCCCTAAAAAGGAGGAACTCAGGAATACATCCTCGTCTCCGCGTGCCTCGGTTATTTCTATACCCGAGCTCTTTACTTATGCACTTTACATTGTGATAGCCTTCGTGCTTAAAGTAATCTATATTGCTATCACCTTGTTGCTTGTCTTGCCTAGCATAAGTTGTTGGTGCGCATAGGTGAACCTAGTTTATTTAGGTTGTTGGCTTGTTAATTTAAACACCTAGTTTTATTCCGCAATTAGCAAGCCTAAACCAGAAAAGTTTTAATCGCCTATTCACCCCCCTCTAGGCGACATCCTTGTCCTTTCAGCGGTCGAGGAGGAGCTCCAGCCCGAAGATGTGGCGGGCAGCAGGAGCTGGTGGGCGTCGACGAAGGTGGCGCTGGCCTCTGGCCACGGTGGGGAAAAGGGGCGTCGACGAGCAGAGGCAAGGAGGAGAGCGGCGCAGAGGAGCAGCGGAGGAGGACGCGGCCAGAGAAGGAGCCGAGGGCGCGGGCGTCGCGGGGCGCCGGAGCCAGGCGGGTTCGGGAGGCGGTGCAGCCGGGGGCCGGAGGCGAGGAAGGCGGCGCCGGCGAGGCGCGGCCGGTGCCGGAGGCGGCAGGAGAGAGAGGAGGGTGGAGGGGAAGCAGAGCACGGGGTCGGGCGGCGGAGCCGTCAGCCGGCCGGCGGCCGGGCCACAGCGGCGGAGGAGGCGCAGGGAGGGAGGCGAGGTTGGTGGAGGCGCTGGTGCGGGTGGCGTCGGGTGCGGGAGTGAAGGCTCTCCCGTGCTCTTGCGGGAAGAAGGAGGAGATAAGGAGAGAGGAAGGAAAGAAAAAAAGAAAAGGAAAAGAAAAAGAAGGGGAAAAAAAGGGAAAACAAAAGGAAGGGGTGGAGAACCCGATTGCGAAACAGAAAAAAGGGAGGAGGGCGGCTGCAAAGTGCAGGGGGTGGAGGTAGAAGTTTCCAGGGGAAAACCCTAGGGTTTGGTTTGGTGGGCTTTGGGCCGAAAGTGGCCAAGCTGGGCTGCTCTCTCTCACACTAAAATATTTTTATTTTTCAATCCTTTTGACAAAACAAAATTTCAGAACGGCGTCGAATAAAAAAAAGGAGGGGAATATTTCGAGACAACAAAATAGAGTTTAGCAAAATAATTTTTATTGTCAAATTAATGCAATGCTTATGATGCGCGATGTCATGATGATGCAAAAAAGAAAAACAAGCAAATCTAATTTGGGGAAAAATTCCCGGGGCGTTACACGCTGGAAAAACAGCTGAATCAGTCGTTTCTTCTATGCTTGACCCAAGGGTGATTTAAATTTCATCGTGTGGTTTAACAACGTGAAAACAAAGCAGTCCATCAAAAACTTGTTTTTACACCCAGCGGGTCTGACAAGTTACAAGGCCTTTTGGACAGACTACCTGATCAAGGCAACACAACATTTGCTTGGTCAGGTATGGTTCATCTCGGGGGTAAGGCTGAAAGTAGAGTAATGTTAGTCGATTAAGATACCCCAACATACAGATCAGCTGAGATGGAAACCGCTTACCCCAACATGTCGGACGAGCGCATCATCCTCCATGATGAAACTACAACTGTCCTTGCACCATTCCACCCCATCAAGCTGTGCCAGAGTGCGGAACTTGTTCCACTTGCTTCTCCACTTCCTCAGATAGTTATACAACTGAGTAGTGCTGACTTTGGTGCCGCAGAACTGGAGAATGTTCTTGCAGATCTTCTCCAAGGCCTTGTCCCTGATGCCTTTGTTGATGTTAAGCCCATCGTGGACCTGTTCAGCCATCCTCGTGAGGACGAAGGTGATAAATACGGCGGCCAGGACATAGGGATTTTCCCCCCTTTCAGTCCAAAGGTGTCAACTGGCTTAACGCCTTGAATAGGCGTCGCCGAGAGCACAGAGGTAGCAGAGAGCTCCGAGGAGGTGGCCAAGACCTCGGTGGTGGTGTCCTACACAAGTTACAGCCATCAGAAGAACAGAGGTAGCAGAGAGCTAAAACAAGTTACAGCCATCACAAGTTAAAACAGAGACACAAGAACACATTCATACTCTCTTGTTCATGTATAAGAGAGACAGTGGTACAAGGATGAGAACTATGCACTGTAGTACCAACCATCGAACCACGATCTCCCTGATACACGAGGTGGGGATCGATATGCTCACACAGACGAACACATTCATACACCACTTTCAGTCTGACCTGGCTAGATGTACAAGGATCTACAAAGATCTACAAGGATCTACAAGGATCTACGCAAAACTACAAAGATCTAGCTAAACATCACTAGATGTACCTAAACATCACTAGATCTACACAGTACGAAGGGTTGGATCATACTTACCAAGGAGCCAATGCGATTGGAGGACAAGGAGGTTGCCATCTCGCCGCTGAACCCCGGCGAGAAGATGTCGCCGCTGAGCAGTGCGGACCGGTGGAGCAGCTCTCCTCCCCAAGCACCGCCGGCCGGAGATGTGGATCTAGGTTTGGCGAGCTCGAAACAATGGGGAGAAATGGTGGCGCGAGTTTAGGCGGTCCGCCGGAGGGGGTGAAATAGAGGGCCGAAAAAGGGGGCGGTGACGGAAAAACTCCCGCCGAATTTTCTCCTGCGCGCGTGAGCTCGCGCCATCTCCAAGCTCGCACGAGGTCGGCTCCGCGTTCCCCTCCCCTGCACCCAGGCGAACGAGAATAGGGTGGCTGAGGGGAAACGGCCGAATCGGCCGTTCCTAGTGGGCCTGGCTGAGGACTACTTTGAGGTTCGTGCGGGCAAACAATACGGAACCAGGGCAGCCCACCAAACACTCATTTTTGCATCCACGGGGTCTGGCCCGACACTTTGCAGGAAACCAAACACGCCCGCAGTGTTTCCAACCACCGGCTCGGTGGCCTGCACTTTGAAATGGTATTCTATATCGGCCGGCCATCAATAGCTACGACATGGCTGAAGACAACGAAATGAACATTTGATACGTAAAATTATTCATCGGTGTGGTGTTTCAAACTACCGTCCGGTGCCCTGCACTTTGATATGGTATTCTATGTTTGGCTGACAATCAACATCTATGACAACACTAAAGACAACAAAATGAACATTTGATACATAAAATTATTCATTGGTGCGGTGTTTCAAACCACCGCCCGGTGTCCTGCACTTTGAAATGGTATTCTATATCGGCTGACAAAAAACAGCTATGACAACGCTAAAGACAACGAAATAAATTATTCATCGATACAGTGTTTGCATCCACCGGCCCTGGGGCCTGCACTTTGAAATGGTATTCTATATCGGCCGGCAATCAACATTTATGACACCGCTAAAGACAACAAATGCACGTATTTTTTTAAACCCATGTGCCCTAGCATCTAGCCATTGTTTCAATGAAACTCCAGGCGGGGAGTCTTCACCCCATGCCGATTCGAAGAAGCAAAAACTCACAAACCCCTTGGCGCTTCCGGAGAGGCAAAGATGTAGTCCACTAATACCAACAGTAGTATAAGCTAATGCAATTTGCAGCTTAGTATGAATCCAACGGGCGTGACCTATCGAGTCCGCATGCATCTGTTTGGCATCCGTTTGGCTGACCAATGTGACGAAGCAAACTCGCATCGCGTCCGTTTTTAGTCCGCCGCGCGTCTGCCGCGACGCATTCGAATTTGGGCCAGGTTTGCGTTCACACCGACATCGACCGATGTTCGCGTGTCCATGTGGTGTCCGCTTCGGATCCATCTGGCAGTGATAGAACTGACCGTTCCTCTCCTCTGGGAGGTCCTTTTTAATGTCAGGACACATGCGGATAAGGCCACCCCACTCCCCGAACCCACTCTGTTCGCCTGCTGCAAACTGCAAACCCAAGCCATCGCCAGCCGTCGTCGTGGGTCTGTTCCGGTGGACCAGGAAGGGCAAGCACAACGAGGACGCGAGCTCCTCGTCCGGCTGGCGCCGCGGCGTCGCCCGACTGATCCCACGGGCCGCCGCGCTATAGGCTATCGCGCCACGGCCGTCGCGCCTTTCCAGCTTGTGCCGCCGGAAATGGAAGTGCCAGTGGTACTGGGGCAACGCGATCCCAGTGCCCTGGTCCGACATCCACCTCCCCGACTATTGGCACCTGAAACCCGAGAGCATTCCGGTGCCTCTCGTCCCGGCGAGCAGCCTCGCCCGTACAAGCGAGATCCGGGCGAATACAACAGTGTGTACACGTTGGATTTTCTTCAGATTTTGTTAAAACTTCAAAATATAATTTCTAAAAATTTCAAAATAAAAGACACCGTGTAGCTCAGCCTCCATCTGTGGTTTCTATTAGTTTTGCTTCTTTCAAAATGTTAATTCACATCTGGCTGCCCCTTCGTTTCGAACAGGCACACGAGGCGCGCCTCTAGTCTAGTTGCATTAAAATAGTGTCAGGCTGCAGTGGCATTAAATGTTGTTGAGTGGAGGTACGGAAGAGGAACGCAGCGAGGTGATCCTAAGGCTTTCCGCCCGCCTCCGATGGCCTACCAGGCTCTGGAGGGGAGGCGGACCCTCGCCTCTTGTCGGCGAAGGATTCCCGTTTGCTGTTTTAGCTAGTTTTTTGTTTTTATTTGGGTGATGATGCGGTGACGACATCCAGGTGTGATAATAAGGTTCTCCTCATTCTATCCCTGTTCCCGTGGTGCGTCTAGCGCTATTGGAGGACCCATGGAGTTTTTTGACCGGCGAATCTTCTAGGATCTGTTCGGTTTTCGTGTTTGTCAGTGTGGTTGCAAGTCAGGTTCTTCTGATTTAATGTTTTCATCATTGGCGATGGTAGCTGCTCAGGTGCGCCGGGCCTTAGCACGACGACTTCCCGTGTGTGTAATACAACAAGCTATTCTATAACAAGTTTTGCCTGGCTCCGAGGGAGGGGTGAGAACGGAGGCGCGCCTTCGGCTCGCCTCAGTGTTCTTAGTCGTCGTTAGGTGGTATCAATTTATAATGTTTTATTACTTTTTGATTCTTTTGTACTGGTGTGCGATGATCATTAATAGATCCGTGGACTCTTCCGCAAAAATAAAAATGCTGTCGAGTGTCTTGTTGGCTGCCTGGCATCGCTGTTGATATCCAAGTGGCTGGCTGCCTGGCTGGAGAGAGCGCAGCAAGAATCTTTTTGCGTATTACGATGAGCCAACTCGCATAAGTTTACTGAACTGCCCATTAGTTGGGTCTAGCACCATTTCAATGGTTAGCGCAGTATATAGTTGCTCACTGAAACCAACAGATTCATATATAGAGAGGATAAAGCTATCTGAAAAGGATAGGACAAAATATATTGCTTTTTGCAAACCTTGCGAAACTTCACTTAGCCAAATATTCATGTAGATAATATGTGAATATGTCTGTCGTACACTCTGTATTCACCTTTTGGCTGCAATGTCTCATGTTGCATGTTGTCCTCCACGAAGAGTGAGGCACGAATAGTGTTACAAGAGTCCCCACTCGACATCTTCGCCTTTGTCACATGAACGAACTCCATGATTTGTGTTGCTTTCTCATGACTGAATTTACTTTGAGCTAGCCTTAGGCTACCCAATTTGAATCGTACTATTTAAATTCTGGATAATATGTGTGTAATAGATTATGACGCAGTGTAGTACGATCCCGGAACTAGCACTGTAAGTACACTGATCTCTACCTTAACAGGTGAGGTCACTACAATCCACTAATTAAGCTCGTATCACAAAAATTGTAGGGTACTAGTCGAACGCCCGATGCGTTGCTATGGTCCATTAATTATTTTTCTTGCCAGACATATAAATATAGTAGACATAATATTCACAAGTATACAAAGAGATAAACACATAATTTAAAAAATTAATATCCTACTATAACTGAAATGCATGTGTGTTGCGACATAATACATATTGTAATGGAAGCATGAGAATACAAACTTGGCGCTATTCTATAAGCCAAATTAACAAACTTGGCAAGCTATTTTATAAGTAAAATTAATTACCACATTGTAATGCACTCGTTCTTAGTTAATTGTGTTTTGAAGATTAATTACAAGACAATAGGGAGATAAAATTAAATATACTAAGAACCAAAGAAATACATGTCCATCTTTCTAATTTCTAATTCAGAATTCGTCGAATATTTCTAAAAAACATCCGCGATTAGTGGGCTGTTTTACGGTTACCAATAGAGTAGCTCTAAGTGGAATATTGTGTATTTGCTCTAAGCCAGGCAACCCTAAAGTGATTAAAATTTGCATAACCAAAATTGTGCATTTTTCACACAAAAAATTGTGAAATTGTAGCTAACATAATTACAGTTGCTAGCCATTAGGTTATACACCGAGGATAGATTGAAATTGGATGAGCTTTTTCCTCTCTGCAAAATAATATCCAGATGGTTGGATGAGGTGGGACAAGAGATAAGAAGACAAGGGGTTATCTGTAAATTTGCCAAGATTGCTTCCTGTCCGTTAGATACAAATCGAATGATCGTGGATGAAAGATGGCAGGCACACCATCATCACCAACTGTGGTTTTTATAGGAGTAGAGATAAGTTTAGGGGATCTGAGCCCATGCGAGACGTCAATTGTTTTGCATTTGCAAATAGGTTTACAAAACAATAGTTCCAAATCTCCCACCACTAGTAAATTTGCAAATAAGTTTAACTTGACTATAGTTTTCAATCAAACACCACCACTAAGCAATGTAACATGAACACGCGAGGTACCAGGACCACCACTTTCTTGCCTTCTCCTTGAAATATTTCCATTCTTCTAATCTCCCACCAGTCTATTGCCATTGCATCCATTCCACTCGGATCCATCATCATCATCCGGTTCTTCTCGATCGGCAATGATTTCTGGCATCACCTTCTTCTCCTTAAAATTCTTTGCTCCTCGAAGGTTGCCTTGTGCTTCTCATATTCCCGGATTTCTTGTCACCTTGCCACTTTTCTTGTTTTTCTTCTTAGCCATTTCCAATTTGACTTGCAATTGTTGAGCCAACATTTTTTCTTTTGACTTCATCATCTCACAAATTTTCTTACTAAAGTTTGTGGCTTCGGCATTCTTCTTTGCCTTCTCTTTATTTATTCCATCTGACATTCCATTGTTTCTTCACTTTGGTTCATCACTATCTTCTTCGTCATCCAAGGCAACGAATGTTCCTTTCTTCGCTGGAGCTTACTGATCTCTCAACATTTGTTACTAGGTTTAAGAATTTTCGAACAATGTTGGAGCTCAAATGGTTTGCCTTCAGATTCCGGCATTGTCTCGTACATTTCATGTGCAATGCGATCCTACATTTAAAAAAATTCAAGAAGGCAAGTTTGAACACATACATAGTAAACAAGAACGCTATTTTTTTTGGACAAAGTTATATAGACAAAAAAACTCACATAGTCATCAATAGTGCAGCCATTTGGATGAGCATTCCTCGCTTGCTCCAAACAACCACTCCAACGGGTACAACATTGGTTGATCTCATCATACCGGTCTCGGAGAGATATCCATGAAAGCGTCGATGGTACTGTCATGTTCCGATGAAACTCGTCCTCAATTCGTTGCCAATACTTATTTCCGTTTTGATCAATGCCCTTCACCGCATTGAGTGGCACACGCTTCCATGCACACACCAATGCAACATCCTCAGCCTTGCTGAATGCTAGTATTTTTTTAGGTTTGCTGATATTTTCCCAGTACCATAGCTACAAGTGACAATGGAATAAATGGATAAGTTAATGATCTTTTTTTGGATAGAGAGTCAATTAAATCCAGCATGTGCAACAACATAACGTCAAGAGCTAGTCGTGTACGATCTAATCTTATAAGTGACGATTGTACTGAATAATGTTGTCTAAACATACCTGAAGTAAAACCAAGTTCCCCTCAATGTTTGCTTCTCCAGTCTTGTACCTCTTTAAACTATCCTTGAGGTGGTGTAGAGTTAGGCTTGCCCAGTTTACTGTTTTTATTTCTTCCACATTTTCGAGAAGGCTTAGGTAATCACTGCTAACAATTCTGTGTTGTTGGGCATAAAAGCATACCAATTGTGTACAGCAACACTGTCCTTATGAAATGCTGGTCACTGTCTTTAGTGCTGCTCAAATAATCCTGGAAAGTATCTAAACGGATCGTTCCATTTTTTATTTTGTATGATCTCAATAGAGCTAAGTTCTTCACCTTAGGAAGTTCAACAATAGCATTTCCTTTTGATGGAATGCCCATGAGACGACCCATCTTCTATGCTGATCTGGACCATAGATCCTTCAATGTTGAACTCTTCTGACTTAACGACATAGGCTTCAGCAAGCCGCTTGCACAACTCATGATCGATTTTGACACCTTTCATCTTCATCAAGTCTCCAAATCCTACTTCTTCCAGGCCTTGTCGCTGATCTGAATTGAATTTCTTAATTTGGTTGAAATATTTAACTGGAGAACAACCCTTTGTTTCCTGCAAAGTTTGATGAAAAAAAATGCTCAAGAAGACTTCCATACTTTCAGATACTTAAATGTAATAATAAGGACCTATGAAGCTACGACAAGAAAGCAAATCTCAGAAAACCCACACAGACGAATCAGGAAGCTGCTTTTATATATATAGTATAGTCTAATGTAAGAATGGCCTGCAATTGTTAGCCGTTTAACAGATACGGAGTATTAATTAAAACTAATATCATGCAAACAGGATGACGATTACTTGCTTATTATAGAAAACATGGATAATGAGTTGTTTGAGGAGTAAAATGAAGTACCTGCTCATCTTTGTTCTTTTCCATGTCTTCTTTACGCACCTCATCTATGACAAGTTCTGCCTCACTGCTGCGGTTCTGTATTGCCGTATTAATGGCCTTCTCTATGTCTTGCACCACCCGACTACTGGCGTTGAAGCATATTATTTCAACATGTATATTCTTCAGGGAAGAAGACAGGCTCTCCAATCCAAAATTAAAGTCTTGACAAAAATCTTCGGTAAGTGATGCTTGAAACGAAAGATGAAGAGTTTTGAGCTTTTCCATACATCCCAGTTCAAATATCATACCCAAAGCACTAGTCACGAAGCGGAAAGTTGTTAGGTTTATGAATCCCTTTCCGAATTTGCCTTCTGGGGCATGTTTTGATGTCAGGAAGAGAGAGACAAGAGAAGCCAACTGCCCGAGCATATCAATGATCGTCGGTGACAGCTTGTGGACCTCGATGGATAAAGAGGAGAGATTCGTAAGTTTGGAAATCCATACTGGCAAATTCATGAATGTGCTGTGCCTGATCACAAGCTCTTGGAGGCGTGGATTAGGAGTTATCGGGTCAGCATCCAACTTCTCCAGGAAATCCAGGGAGCGGGAAATAAAAATGGATAGACATTGGATCTGTTGACTACCCAGCGAAGATATGTGACCAGTTCTGTGTCACAAGTATCATCCCATGACCATATGACAATCTTAAGAACCCTCAAGGCATGCAGCTTACGTAGCTCTTCAAGCAACTTACCCCTACTGATATTGATATCTCCTAGCACTTCTAGAGCTTCCATTTTTCCAATTGCATCTGGTATCTTTGTGTGCCAATTTAAAAGCAAACATTTCAATTTCCTAGCCAAAGCAATACTCTCTGGCAATTCTTTCACTCTAGTTGCTCTTAAATCCAGGGTCTCTAAAAATACTAGAGAGCCAATTTCTTTTGGGATTTGAGTGATGCAATCACCTCCCAGTACCAGATATTTCAAAATAACCAAACGCTCGATACCTTTGAGATTATCATGCTTCAAAGAGGCACAACCCCCTAAATCCAAAACACTCAAAGTGTCAAACTTTGAGAGGGACATACCACCCGTTTCCGGATGAAACGGGTTGGCATCCCCAAATACAACAAGTGACCTCAGCCGGGACAACGGGCCTTGTGGTGACTGGATATTATTCCCCTGGACGGATAGCCGGTGGACCAATTTTGGCAAAGGTGTGACTTGCTGCCCATCTACTACAGTAATAGGGTTTTCATCAGATGACAAGGAGGCGATCGAACGATGCACCTCGTCATCGTGCAGTCGGACAGCTGACAATGACTCTTGTGGTGACTGGGTATTATTTCCCTGGATGGATAGCCTGTGGACCAATGCTGCTGGCAAAGGTTTGACTTGCTGCACATCTACCACAACGAGAGAGTTTTCTTCAGCTGACAAGGAGGCGATCGAACGATGCACCTCGTCATCCTGCAGTCGGACAGATCGTGGCTTACCGCCAGCATCAAACTCTATTGCTAGCAGAAACTTTCTTTCTATGAGTTGCTTGATGTAACTCTCTCCTTGGTCCCACAAATTCTGTACTGTCTCTCCGGGGATGAATCCCTCCGCAATCCATCCCCGTACCAAGCTGTCTGTACTGATTTCATGACCCTTTTGAAACATGCTTAAAAACATCAAGCAAGGTTTCAGAGGGCGAGGTACATTGGACATGGACAGACCTTCCATGACGGTATTTTGAGCTCGTGTTCCTCCTACCCTTGGCGGGACAGATGGTCCTTGTACACTAGTGCTAGTGTCTACAACTATGTCCCCGTCCTCGGGTGCTTTGTCACCTAGCGAACCTTGAAGGGGGCTGTCTGGTGCTCGAGTTTCTCCTACCACTGGCGGGATAGAAGGTACTTGTACACCAGCGCTAGTTTCTACAACTGTGTCCCCATCCTCTGGTGCCTTGCCACCTAAAGAACCTTGCAGGAGCGTCTCTGGAGCTGGAGTTCCTCCTACCCTTGGCGCAGGTACATGTACACCAGTGTCAGTGTGTACAACTGTGTCCCCGACCTCTGGTGCCTTGCCACCTAGCGAACCTTGAAGGAGTGTCTCTAAAGCTGGAGTTCCTCCTACCATTGGCAAGACAGAAGGTACTTGTACACCAGTGTTAGTGTCTACAAATGTGTCCCTGTCCTCTGGTGACTTGCCACCCAGCAAACTACTGTTGGTTGCATGAGTAATGACCGATGGGATACCATTTTTTGGTATGTTTGCCAATTGGGGTGGCCAGTTGTCTCTAGAGCCACTAGTTATCCTTTTCTTTAACAACTTCTTGGACGCAATATCAAAATGGGATCTTAAACGATAAATGATACCACAAGCATATCTAGCAACAAAAACTTTGCGGCTTGTCATCAAAATTGCGCTCAAGTTGGCATCAACCAAAGCAGACCTGATGATTTCCCATACCTTATTGTCACACATATTATCAAACACAATGAAGCACCTAGCATAAAAATGTATCCAAATGTTATAAAGCTAAAAATAACGACTTTGATGAAACATTCATCCCCGAAAAGTACCAAGAAAAGAAGATCTTGTGCAGAAATGTATTATGGAACTCGATATAATATGTATCCTCGGTTTAAATATGTTGTCATATGTTGAAATGTCTATGTTGCACTGAACGAAAGCACGCTAGCAAATGATGCATTTTTTATATTTACATAAGCAAGGGAAGCAGCCAGATTATTTTCAATGATCCCATACATAGATGACAGACACTTAATGTTAGGATTTATCAAAATCTACTATATATATACACATTTGAGATCCTAGGTAAATTGATATCCATAGTAATATGATACGCTGTAATGTTTACAAATCATACCTCTTATCCTTTAGGACTTTCCGGATCTCATGAATGATCTCGTCAATGGTATATCCGAAATTGGCATCGCCTTGTGGGGTTATCTGAGAGAGCATGTTTCGCAAAACATTTTTGACGTCAGGCTTAGTAGACACCGTGACCCAAATCAGGCTTTTGTATAAGCCTTTTGTACACCTTGTCGGCAAGAGTTGTTTTGCCAACACCAGGCTTTCCAAGAATTGAGGCCACCTTGAGTTGCGGGTTGGATGTGCCCCCCTCGTCCGTGAGAATACTGACAAGCTTCTCCACTCGACTTTGCCTGCTGACGACCGTAACCTTGGTGTATCTAGGAGATGGAGCCTTTGAACTCGGTGTATGCTCCCTGGCCGGTGAGCCATCCAGGACGGTAAGCTTCCCAATCACTGGATCGTCTTGGTCACAGATCTCCCCGGCAACAGGGCCATCAAGATTGTCGGCAACCATGGTGTATCCAGGAGATGAGGCCTTCGAAGTCGGTGTCTGCAGCCTGGCCGGTGAGCCGTCCAGGACGCTAAGCTTCCCTACCACTGGATCGTCTTGGTCACAGTGCCCCCCGGCAACAGGGCCATCAAGATTGTCGGCAGCCATGGTGTATCCAGGAGCTGAGGCCTTTGAACCAAGGTCTTGCTCTGAACTCGGTGACCACTCCCTTAGCTTCCCGATCAACTCATTCAATTTCTCGCTGGGGACTTTGAAATCGGAGGAAAATTGACGCGAAGCCTGGTAGATCTCAGTCTTGTACTTACACTTGGCCATGATGTCTTTCCTGTCGGCGGCAGTTGCATCATCAGCCTTAGATTGACGAGCCCGGAACTTGTCCACGACTTGCTCGATGTGGTAGATCACGTCCCTTGCTTCCTTGTTCCAACTCTCCATAGGCTGATTTTTCACAATGCCCAGGCCATCCTGTATACTTTTCAGCTTCTTCTTGAGAGAATCCGCCTCTTCCCTCATCCTCTTGTGCAGCAGCTCGTCCAGCTTGGGGAGGAGGTGGTCGATGATGTCCGCCGCCGGAGGATCCATCTGGATCTGGATTCTACTTTTTGCTTTTCTGAGAGGTGGCAGGATTTGTTTCATGGGAATGGCTGAGTTTCTTGACGACACAAAAATTGGGTCTATGTTTAACGGAAAAAAATTCTCAAGAGCAACGAAAAGTATTTTGTTTCCATTCGCCCTGCAGTCGCATATGAAATGGACGAAGGGAGAAATTTAGCAACATTACAAGTAGCAAGCGAGACCGGAAAAAAAGTGTCGCATTATTTTTCTCGAAAAGACTTGGACGTCGCATAGAAAACAAATTTATAACAGTGGCAAGATGGTTAGGAGGTGGTTGTATCCCCAGCCCACTAGAGTTCAAACCGCAGGTTTGACGCTGGTGTTTCTCATTTAGATGGAATATTCTTCAGTGGGAGACGACGTTCCCGTCGACAGCGAGGCGTCCGTGGTGACTTCGTCAATACCTGATCCGCCAGCTCAATCTCGGAGGTGTTCATAGGGATAGGGTGTGCGTGTGTGCGTTCATAGGGATGAGTGTATTCGCGTGTATTGAGCGCATGCGTTGTACTGTGTTTCGCAAAAAAAAAACATGGGAACAGCTACCCATACCAATAATTGCTATAATCAAAACGGCCATAACAAGTTGCCATTTGAATAACAAGCTTGTCGGGGATAAATCCTAACTCCATGCGCTATGGCGCCCAGCACTAATCTCGGGCGTTCAACGCGGCAAGGGGATCAGTGCTCCAGGCCCACCTCTCCCCTGCTTTTGACCCCTACTTCTGACATCCCTGTGCTACCGAAACGAGATTTTTTACAAATATGGCCCTCTGTTGAATGTTATTGTCAAAAATGACCCCTCGTAGTTTTATTGATAAAAATAGCCTGGCGGGAGACGTGTCACATTCCGCCGTGCCGTACGGCGGGATGTTCTTCCAGCCACATGGACTGGCGGGAGGTGCTGTCCGCCACTGTTATTGGCGGGATGTGGCGGGACCCACAGGGGTCAGGTGGAGGGAGGCATGCGACATAAAAAAAAGCCATGGAATCTGCACTGTACTAGACCGCATGCACTACCTCCCCTGCTTATTCTGACCACCGACACCTCCTTTGTCCTTTTTCTTTTGATTTTCTTGTGCGTGCCCAGCTCCATCCCGCCTAGTGAAGTGGCCGTTTGACGTGGTGACAGCGACGCTGGCCTCCCGCCAGTGACAGCGTTGGGGCCCGCCACTCTCGCCAGTGACAGTGGCGGGATGAGCCCTCCCGCCAGTCCGTACGGCGGACTGAACCTCCCGCCACCAATGTGACACGTGACGCTTTTGTACGCTCCCGCCAGGCCATTTTTGGCAATAACACTGGGAGGGGGGCATTTTTGATAATGACATTCGGCAGAGGGCCATATTTGTAAAAAAATCGCGAAACGAATCACTTCGTATAGCACACGACTCCAGGCTCGCGCATGTGCCTGCGCTCACGTGGTGGAGTGGAGAAAAATGTACACTGCTCTCACGTCTTGTCTTTTTTTTTGCGAAACACAGTACAACGCAGACGTTCACATACACGCGTATACACTCACCCCTATGAACGCACACACGCACACCCTATCCCTATGAGCACCTCCGAGAGACTGAGTCGGCGGATTGAGTCTTGAGATTGACGAAGTCACCACGGGCGCCTCGCTGTCGACGAGAACGTCGCCTCCCACTTAAGAATATTCCACCTAAACGAGAAACACCAGCGTCAAACCTGTGGTTTGAACTCTGGTGGTCTGGAGTATAACCACCCACCTAACCATCTTGCCACAGGCAAGCTCTCACGTCTTGTCTTGATTGCATGTAGGACCCCACTTGTGCTAGTAGAACTAGGGAGTACCTCTCAATCATTTGACTAGCTTCACATCTGAGTGTAAATGTACAAATATAACGGTTTGTAATTGTTGTTAGTACAATATTTTATGAAGTTATATTTTTAAAATAAATTCCAATCCCTCGTGTGAACAAAAAATGTGGTTATTTAAAACAGTCCAACATATTTTCTCAGGAAGATTTATAATTGTGTAAAATTGTTTCGGTAGAATATACAATACAACAAACAGGTAATTACACAACATTTTTTTGAGAAAGATGTTACAAAAACCATGAAAACAAATACTCTCCGGTGGTTATCCATGTCTCACTTGTGGATACCTTCGTTACTTTTAAATAACCTCTGTTTTGGTCGAAAACTCGAAGGAGAGCCCGAGCGCGTTTGCACCTGGAGTTTGCACTACGGGAACCACCTAGCAGCAGTTAATGACCATAAAGGAAGGCATGTATTTTTCTGTGTGGGATTCGTATGAAATACCTGTACCGTCGAAACTCGTTGGAACAGGTCGGAGTTAATGTCTAGGTGGGTCAGACTTCAGAGGCTCGCCCTCAAAGGATGAGGTAAAAACATGTACAGTACCAGCGACTAGAAAAAATGTAACGGCAACTTCCTAACCACCTCTCACCCACCAGGACCGAGCAAGGTTAAGACACCCAGTTGTCGCCGCAGCCCGTCCATCACAATCCCAGCCGCACCACCAGTCCAGACCTCCCGCATCGCCTCCTTCAGCTCCGGTAGCCCGGATAAGCAACAGTTCAGATAGATGTCGGCATCTTCGTCCTCCACCCAAGCTCCCACTCCGCCGCCATTGCCGCTCGTCCGTTGCTTCCGTTGCGGACAGGCACGGATCCAGACATGGGTCGTCAAGAAACCAGGCGAGAACTCCGATCGCCGTCTCTACCCCTTAGATTATAGTCACGTAATTTGCAAGCAGAGTCGAGGCATGCGACTACCAGAAGGGAGCTGCAGTCGTCCAACAGAGCTCCGATGTCGCTCACGGAGTTCGATCCTCCCCTCCGTCCTCCTCATTCTCGTCGCTATCCTCATGGTGCAGATCGTGGCCCTCGGCAAGAAATTAAGATTGCTCCGTGAAGGAGGCACCTACTCTATTAGCTTAAGTTTACTAGGCGGCATTAGGCAATGCACGCAGGCCAAGAATGGAAGACACCAACTAGTCATGTTCTATCATCGTTTCTACTTTTATCATTTTGTTTTTTTTTCTGTAATCGCTTCACCTGTTATCCTGTTTTCGTTAATGAAAGGTGGTTCAGTACTAATATATGGTTTTTTTTTTTTTTTGAAAGGAGTTCGTGTACAAGATCAACAAGAACAAGAGCAAACACGCACGAACACAGGCGAGACGCACACGACGCACGCCGAACTCGGAGCCACCAAGCAGCACACCATCTTCCAGCACCGCCAGCACGCCGCCGGAACAGAAGAAGGCGAGCTCACCTCGCACCGAAGCCACCAGCTCGAACAACCATGTTGAGTCGCCGCAGAATCCAGTTGACGCAGGCGCCAGCATCTTGACGATAAACGGACATCGGCTTCGAGCCGCCAGCTCGCCCTCGCCGTCTCACGCCGGAGACAAGCACGAGGACGCCACCCATCTTCCACCACACCCACCGAGATCGCCGGCGCAGACGAGCTCCACACCTGCAAACTCCTACAGATCTTGACCAAAAGCAGCTCCAACCGCCGCGGCGGTGGACGAAGGACCCCCCAGCCAAGAGCCACCACCGCCGTCACGGACGGTGGCTCGGGGGGACGCGCGCTGCGACTCCGAAGAGCAGCAGGCACGCAGAAGGCGACGGATCCGCCAAGGGCCTCCACCGGAGCCCCCATAGCAGAGGAAGGGCCGCCGCCGCCAAAAGCCACTCCGGCCACGCCGCCACCTCCGCAGCGCCGCCGGCTAGCACCCCACGCACACCTAGGCTATATACACACCGGGATCCGTCGATTCCCGTCCTCCGCCGCCGGAGCGGCCGCGGAGAGCGAGGAATCAAGCGGATCGCCGGCGGCGAGCTTGGTCGCACGGGGAGGCCCAAAAATCGCCTTCTTCCACTGTAGACGGGGAAAGGAGGGGAGGGGTCCGAGCAAATGGTTATTTCTGTTTTACAAATATATGTAATGTTTTGCATTATCTCATCGTCAGTCACCAACGCGCTAACACAATCATAGCGAACACAACCTTTGCCCAAGCGATCAGCTACCAGTTTGTACCTAACAAAAACCATTTGGCCCACGCTCGTTTTGTACTAATTATAATCACGTAATGAGTCAAGGCTGGCCGGAATTCGAATTTAATTTTTTTTTGCGAAACACGGTACAACGCAGACGCTCACAAACACGCGCATACACTTACCCCTATGAACGCACGCACGCACACCCTACCCCTATGAGCACCTCCGAGAGACTGAGCCGGCAGATCAGGTCTTGAGATTGACGAAGTCACCACGGGCGCCTCGCTGTCGACGGGAACGTCGCGTCCCACTGAAGAATATTCCGCCTAAATGAGAAACACCAGCGTCAAACCTGGGGTTTGAACTCTGGTGGGCTGGGGGTACAACTACCCTCCTAACCATCCTACCACAGGCAGGTTCTCATTCGAATTTAATTGTTACCAACATACAACTGCCCCCATAAATGCCAATTCTAATGAATGAACTGCTCGCTTACTTCGTGATCGAAAAAACGCCGCGTCCTCACCCTCAAACCCACAGCTCCTCTCCCCTCCAGCCAAACTTTACACGCTGCTCATTCCAAAGATACTCTATCGCTTCCAATGTCGTGGTGGTATCACGGCAGATGCCATAGGATGGCTTGAGTTGGGCCGATAGACGCTGGTGGAACCGGGGAGGGATAGAGCATAGAGGTACGCTCACGGAAGACACAAAGCACACCGCAATTTACCCAGGTTCAGGGCCCTCGTGAGGAGGTAAGACCCCTACTCCTGCCTGTCTGTTTCAGTATATCGGGATATCGAGAATACAAAGGTGCTCCTCGAGCTGTATGCTCTCTGCTATGGCGATGCACTCAAGGAAGAAGAAGGAAGCTACGGGGGAAAAGGTCTCTCAGCGCATCCTCCCGAGAATATCGTCGTCGTGCCTCTCTTAGTGTATCTCCCTCCCACGCAGGAGGGGGAAGGGCTCTTTTTATAGCCTAGCCCGAGCAACGGTCTTGTCTCCGTACCGGCATTGTAGCCATGCGCGTCTGCATCAGCAGCTTGGTCATGATTGTGTCCTCTGCCACGGACAGGACGTGGCCTGCCCATGCCTTGTACTCTGTTCCCACGTACGCCCGTGGTCAGCGGTAGGTGTGACCGGTCACCTCGTACCCGCCATACCGCCTGCCATGCTCCCGTGTCAGGCGGGATGTGACCTTTGCATTGACTTCCAACCGGCATACGGCGCCTCTTCTCTTTAACCCGGCATGGATATGCCGGATTCCGCTTCCTTGGTTATCCTCCCCTGTACATAAGAGAAGACACGAAGATACCGACATTCGTATGTCGGTCAGTATATGACGGTTTGCACCAGCATCATATCCCGGCCCCTTCTGGGCCTGGTTATGTCGGTTTTATTGTACCTCGGTCCACTCTTGGACATAATTTATACCATACATTGACCTACCCCGGGGTAGCCCCTCGACATTAGTCCCCGAAGCTGGTGCGGTCCTGCAGACTCGGATGAAGGGCCACACCAGGTTTACACAACCAAACCAACTTGACCAACTATCCGACATATTTATGTCGGTCCAACTCAAACATCAGGAACCAAACCTCCAACTGCTTTCGACATCTGCCCTTATGTCGGTTTCTCTGACACAAGAAGATTTCCTCGATCTTTTCAAAGATCTTGCCATTGCACGTGGCAGCAAAACGTTGCGTGTCGCCTTGGTTCCGGTGTGCGGACAGACATGCCTCTGTGCGCACGCCACCCACGTCACGCGAGCCCCACGGGCTGTCACGTCCCCTGCGCACTTGAGTGTTTTGACCGCATCGCCGTGCACATTACCGCGCGGCTCCTCGATTCTCGTGCCAATAACTGCGCCAATAACACGCCCTGGGCAGTTTCCACTTTGCGGCCCACTATGCGGCCGAACGTGTGGCCGTTTTTACCGCAAACCGCGCAGATCGTGCGCAGTTAATCCGCGCGGGGGTTACGGGGATCGTGCGCGGTAATTTTGCTAACCGCACACCTCCCACGCACATAAATAGGGGAGCGGGGGCAACCCTCCTCCTCTTTTTTCTTCCACCTCTCTCTTCTTCCTCTTTCCCATTCCTCTGTGCTATCGCCGCCACCGCGCAGAGCATTCCGCCACCGCACGACGCCGGACCCCGCGAGCCGTCGCCGACAGGAGTTCTTCACACCGCCGGCGCGTCCTGCGTTCCTTGCCTCGCGCCGCCACCGTACCTCCGGTAAGCTGTTCGTCCGTAGCACCTCCCGCGGCTAGCATTTAGCTCTTCTCCGTAGATCTTCTTTTTAGTTTCTTGCTCATAGATTCTTGTTTCTCTTTGTTGTTTCTTTTCCTCCACCGCGTAAACATCGAGAGATGCTCACTGCGGTGAATCTTTGTCTTTTTGCAGATTTCCGCCGCCGGCACGGGTGCGCGGTTTTCATTTCCTCATCGCGCCGTCGCGATGTCTTCTAGCAACGCCGCGGATCCCGCCGACGCCGCCGTCGAGGAGGGTGAGCGCGCCGGGTGGGAAGGTTCCGACGTCTCCCAAGAAGAAATTGATTGGCTGATGAACTCGGCGTATCCCGAAAGAGGTGATATGCCGGCCCCTGGCAAAGAGGCCGAGCCGAAGTTCGAATCCGGCGAGCGTGTGGTCTTCGTCGCGCACTTCGAGCGCGGCTTTGGCCTCCTAGCGAGCCAGTTCTTCTGAGACTTCTTAAATCGGTTTCATCTTCAACCCCATCACCTTCCAGCCAACGCTATCACCACTCTCTCGGCATATGCCTCTTTCTCCGAAGGATATCTCGGTCTTTGGCCCACCGTCGACCTTTGGGCCAAGTACTTCCAACTCCGGAAGCAGAGTGTTCCGGATCCGGAAAACAAGACCTTCCCCAAGGAGATGACCCCGTGCGGAGCCGCTACAATTATACCTCGGAAAGGTTCCATCTTTCCTCGGATTCAAGGCCTAGAGTCATGCCGGAAGTGGCAGCGCACGTTCTTCTACGTGAAGAGCCCGGACAACGCCGATCTCCTCAACTTGCCGACATTCACTCTCGGTGCCCCCACGGAGCAGTTTAATTGGCACCTCAACCCAAAGGAGACAAATCTCGAGATCAACGAGATTCACAAGTTCGTCGCTCAGTTCCAGGAGGAAGGGATGACGGCCGATGACCTCTTCAGAACCTTCATTAGCCGCCGAGTTTCCCCCCTCCAAAACCGAGTTCATAAGATCTGCCACATGAGTGGCCGATACGACCCTACTCGGGTCAGCACTCATGAGCTGAGCAAGCCGACGTCCGGAAACGCGTCAAGTCAATTGCAAGACGCGGATGACAGACGAATGGGAATGGGGTAAAGAACCCCATGATAGAGCTCGGCTTCCGGAGAATGTAAGTAATTTGCAATTTAGACCGACATATTTTGCCTGCCGAGACAACTCTTATGTCGGCACCATATTTTGCTCCTAGAATAACCCGGTTTTATTGCGTCTGTTTTGCAGATTTGCTCGGCAAGTGACTGAAGACGGAGTGAATCCCTCCGCCAAATGGGTCCAAGATCTACCTGTCCCGGCCATCGCCGAGGTTGAAGACCCGGACGATGAGGATCATATGCCGATTCCGGCTGCTGGCGCCCCTGCCTCGGTTAAGCCTCAAGCCCGAGAGTCAATCAGAGATTGGTCAGATGACGATGACGATGATTGTCAAATTTTAGAGGTACTTGATGTTCGTCCCATCGCATTTCTTTCCCACTACCCTCGGCACCAGCTGACCCGGACGGCCAGGTTCCGAGTACATGCCCTGCTACCACGGGCAACCGAGGCGGATCTCGCAAACGTGCAGTGAACGGTACTCAGATACCGGGACCTCAAGAGCCTCAGACCCTGCAGCGAAGAAACCGAAGCTGCAGAAGAAACCGGCAAATAAGCCACGGGGCAAGAAGATGCCGCCAGTTACAAAAGGGTAAGATATCCTTTGCCGATATATGCTCGTTTCCCTTTATTCCTTTAACTGAGATAATATTTCCCCGCGGTAACATCTTTTCCTGTTTCGATGCAGTGCCACCCTTGAAGTCAATCAGAGTGCATCCTCTGTGCGCTCACCTATTCCGCCGCCAGCGGTATCTCGGTCAACCGACATCGGAGCTGCTAGCTCAGCAAGGGCGAGTCCTTCACCGGTACATACAACGCCTGCCGACATACCGCCGCCGGCTTCTGTTGCCGCACCTGGAAGAGGCCAAGACGCCCCAGAAACCGAGGTCATGGACTCGGTTGACTTTAATACCGACACCTCGGCCCTTGACCGAGATGATGATCCCGGTGCCCACATCATGGACTCCGAGACGGAGCGGACCAAAATTCCGATAGCACCGGATCAGCAGCAACAACCACAACAACAACAGCAGCCACCGCAACAACAGCCGCAACAGCAGCCGCAGCAGCCACGGCCACCGCAACAGCAACAGCCACCGCAGCAGCCACAACAATCGCCGACGTCTTCCGCACCGGCATCCCGGAAACAAGCACCACTGCCAAAGCCGACACAGCCACGACAATCGCCAAATCCGCTACAGAGTCAACTGGCCACCGGGAAAGTGCCGGTCAATCCGGATAAACAACTGGCGCTGACTCCGAGCCAAGCTCTAGCTGCATCCATCTCCAGAGTCGTCACAGCTGGCTGGGAGTTTCCCCGGCTGCGAACTCAAAGCGGTAACAGACTGGGCTCGCTGGAGCATTATAACATGGACTGGAATGCTGCCGATATCAGCGAGGTTTCTTCCCAGAACCCGGCATCCCGGCATCCAGCTGGCCCAAGCGAGCTTGCGCAGTCCATGCACACGCTGCAGGTTGCGGTCCTTAAAGCTAGCAAGATTGCCGAGGTGAACCTTCCTCGGCTTAGTTCTTTTTTCTTTTATAATAGATAATAGATATA
This sequence comes from Poa pratensis, assembly GCA_947311845.1. Classification (NCBI taxonomy): domain Eukaryota; kingdom Viridiplantae; phylum Streptophyta; class Magnoliopsida; order Poales; family Poaceae; genus Poa; species Poa pratensis. Next base: position 3,678,282 of record CAMZMU010000053.1, on the reverse strand, counting down.
TATTATCCCCAGTCCCCGAGATTCGGGTCGAGTGGTTGATGCTCGATCGAGTAAAGATCACTCGGCGTGAATCTTCATAAAAATTCAATATCCAGTCCACTTCAAAAATTCCGATATCCAGTCCCCGAGATTCATGTCGAGTTTACTCGGCTTGAATTTTAAAAATTCCGATATCCAGTCCCGAGACTCATGTCGAGTTCACTCGGCGTGAATCTTTATAATAACACTAACACTTTCCCCTTTTTCAGGAATGCACTAATACTCGGACCAAGGTGTTCCGTAAGCTGCTCTTGGATCACAAGAAGCTCAAGAACTCCTACAAGCAGTTGCAGGAGGAGTTGAAGAACAAGGAGTTGAAGCTCAAGAACCAACTTCAGGAGCGCGACGACGCGCACAACGCTGCACTCCAGAAGGAAAAAACTGAAGTGTCTCGGCTCCAGAAGGAGCTTGAACGGGTTCAGAATCAGAAGTCCGAGATGGAGAGAGCTCTGATGCAGCGGGAAGAAGATGCTTTGAAGCATAAGGAGCTCCTCGACCAGACCGAGGTCCGCGCCACCTCGGCTCAACAAGAACTGGATGCCCTCAAGGCTAAATGCGACAGCTGGTTGGTCGAGCTCACCCGGATCAACAGCGAGATGGACAGTAAGTTTCCTTTATCCTTTCTTTTCATTTCCTTTGCTTCTACCGACATTAGATATATGCCGGTATACGACTTAACTCGGTAGTAGCTTTTCTTTCTTCAGAACACTTCTCCCACTCCAAGGCCGCTGCAGCAAACATTACCATCAAGGCACGAGAAAAAAGAGCTGAATCTGGCCCGATCTCGGAGGAATGGGATATTGAAGATCATCTGACGGCTCTGGATGCTCGCATATCTCCTCTGAGGTGCATTGGTACTGAGCTCCTTGAAGCTGGTATCCGGGCTTATCGGATTCTATGGCCAGAGTCTGCGACTCCAGCTACCATCGCCGAGTTATCCAAGTGCCTGCTGGCCGCCGAGACAAGGCTCCGAGAGTGGAGATCTTCCTCAGCTCGTGCCGGTGCAGATCAAGCTCTGACTTTTGTGCTTTCTTGGTACGAGGCAATCGACCTTAATGCACTGGATCCCTGCGTTCCGACTCGAAATGGACGTGGATCCAAACTGATCCAGAGCCGCAAGGAGCAGCCTCCTTCATGGCCAGCTACGCTCAAACCCAATATCTCATTCCTGGTCCAGTCTACTCCGACGATGAAGAAGATGACGTCGAAGAGGAAGAGGATGATGACGAGGAAGAGGAAGTTGACGAGGAGATCGAGGCTGAAACTCCCAATACTGCCACTGACGCAGCAGCCGACATATCTTGGAAGCAGCATCCGACATCACCGGCAACCCGGCAACCACCACGACGGTCGATCTGCGACCGAGATTGCTCCTGCGACTCGCACTGCTCCTACTGACCCGAGCTCCTCCAACGCAGCTGTTTGAACTTATCACAAGTTGAACGTTAAATCCCCGGGATGCCGGGTGCAGATGTATATATACTCTTAAGTTTTTATCAGCGCTACTTTTCTTGCTAGTTTCAACGAGATTGGCTTAATGCCGATCACTTTGCACCAAGTCCCCGAGTTACTTTCTTGTTTACTATACTTAGTAATCTTTGCTCTTGTCTACCATTTTGGCGTTCGACAGTCGAGTCACAAGATCAAAATTATAGCATACAGTACTCATAAATTTTGAGATAAGGTTTAGAGTCATCCGACACAAAGATAAGGAATAAAATACAGGGTTAGTAAACAACATATACCGAATCATTTTTGGACCGAGTCCCCGAGTTCGTTTTCATGTTTACTATATTCCATAACCTCTGCTCTTGACTGCCATTTTGGCGTTCGTCAGTCGAGTCACAAGATCACAACAAGATAGCATACACTACTTGAACTTTGAGACGAGGTTTAAAACCATTCGACATAGAAACAACATAGATAAAACAGAGATAAAACACATGCATATAGACAAGGCAGTCCCCGATTTCTTTTCGGAGTGCCAACATTTCATTCAAAGGAAACCGAGATACATACATTGGCCCTTAAGAGTAAAAGGGACGGAGTAGAGCTACATTCCAGGGTCGTTTGGTTTCCTCTCCGGATTGTCCATCCTGTTCTTCCTTGGTTCCTGTGCATCTATAAGATAGTATGCATCATTGTGCAGAGCCTTGCTCACAATGAACGGTCCCTCCCATGGAGGTGATAACTTGTGCATGCCGGCAGTGCGCTGCACTAGCCTAAGCACCAAATCTCCTTCTCGGAATACACGAGGATTTATCTTCCGGCTATGATAGCGTCGGAGATTTTGCTGATATATTGCTGACCGAGATAAGGCCAGTTCTCGTGCTTCTTCGAGCAGATCGACATCATTTTCTCGAGCTTCTTTTGCCTCGGTTTCTGTGTACTGTATGTCGGTCGGCAGGACCGCTTCTGCTCCATAGACCAGAAAAAATGGCGTATAGCCCGTTGATCGATTCGGTGTGGTCCTGAGACCCCACAGTACTGCCGGTATCTCATCTATCCAACAACCCGGAGATCGCAGCAGTGGTTCAATCAACCGGGTTTGATGCCGGATAACACCAATGCATTTGCTCTTTCCACTTGCCCATTGGACTCCGGATGCGCGACCGATGCTAGGTCAAGTCGGATTCTCTTTTCAGCACAGAACCGAGCAAGGCTCCTTCAGCAAAGTTTGTGCCATTATCCGAGATAATGCTGTGGGTAACCATATCTCAAAATGATGTCTTTCAAGAAAGATACAGCCGTGTGGCCGTCACACTTCCTGATTGGCTTCACCTCGATCCACTTGGTGAACTTGTCCACCATCACCAGCATATGAGTCATGTTGCCTCGGGCCGGTTTGAATCCCCACCATATCCAGACACCAAACAGCAAAAGGCCAAGTGATGGGAATTGTCTTGAGTGCTGAAGCTGGCATGTGGATCTTGTGAGCAAATCTCTGACATCCCTCGCACTTCCTGACGATATCTTCTGCCTGTTGCAAAGCAGTGGGCCAGTAAAACCCATGTCGGAATGCCTTAGCAACCAAGGCTCTTGAGCAAGCATGATGACCACATTCTCCTTGATGAATTTCCAGGAGCATCTCTTGCCCTTCCTCCGGTTCAACACAACGTTGTAGCACTGTGGTTGCGCTTCTCTTGTACAACTCTCTGTTGATGATGGTGTATGCTTTGGATCTTCTTTGCACTCGCCTGGCCTCGGCCTTCATCATCTGGCTGACTCCCATCTATCATATACGACATTATAGGCTGTGCCCATCCTGGCACAGGACGTACAGGAAAGATCGGTTCATCCACCTCCATTGGTTCAACCGACATTGCCTCCTCTGACATCAATTGGTCAGTCCCCGGGTTCTGCCAAGCAGTCCCCGGGTTCTCCCAAATGCACCCGACATCGACGTCCATGGGAACAGCATCAGATTCCGGTTTCGCCGGGATAAAGATTGACTCGGACTCGGGCGACGGTTTGATTGATGGCTTCCTCAGATGCTCCAAGGATATGCCGGGTGGGATTGGATCCCGAGATGAACCTAGCTTGGACAGTACATCGGCGGCTTCATTTTCTGTCCGAGGTACATGCTTGAACTCGCAACCTTCAAAGAACCCCGAGATCTTCTGGACATGAAACCGATATAACGCCATGTTGGCGTCTAAAGCATCCCAATTTCCCGAGGCTTGCTGCACCACCAGATCCGAGTCTCCGAAGCATTCTATCCGGCGAATACCAATTTCCTTGGCCACGTTGAGCCCATGAATAAGTGCCTCATACTCGGCCACATTGTTAGATGCCGCAAAATGAATCTGCAACACATATCTCAGTTGATCCTGCTTTGGCGAGGTAAGGACTACCCCGGCACCTAAACCAATTTTTGTCTTGGAGCCGTCAAAGTGCATTCTCCAGTAATTGGAGTCAGGCAATGGTGGCTCATATTGCATCTCGGCCCAATCCACGAAGAAATCAGGCAGTGCCTGAGATTTGATGGCATCTCTTCTTTCATAATGTGGCGTATAAGGAGCCAGCTCAATGGCCCATTTGGCTACTCGGCCGCTTGCATCTTTGTTACCAATGATTTCCGAGATAGGAGCGCACACACCACTGTGATTGGATGCTCTTGGAAGTAATGTTTCAACTTCTTGGCCGCCATATAGACGCCATATGTCATTTTCTGGTAGTGAGGATAATTTTGCTTGGACAACGAGATCACCTCGCTCAGATAATATACCGGCCTCTGCACGGTTTTGCCATCTTCTTCTCGCTCCACACCACTACGGCACTCACAACTCGGTTTGTGGCTGCAATGTAGAGCAACATCGGCTCTTTGGGTAATGGTGAGGCCAATATCGGCGCAGTTGCCAACATCTTTTTTAGTTCAGTGAACGCCGCATCCGCTTGCGGGGTCCACACAAATTGTACTTTTCTTCATTAGTTGTATAAAGGCAATGCCTTTTCTCCCAACCTACTAACAAACCGACTTAAGGATGCCAAGCAACCAGTGAACTTTGCACATCCTTGAGACATTCGGCAACCATGCTTTCAATAGCACGGATCTTTGTCGGATTTGCCTCGATACCTCGGCTTGACACGAGGAAACCGAGTAACTTGTGCCGGCACACCAAATGTACATTTGTCCGGGTTAAGTTTCATCCGGAATCTCCTTAGATTCGCGAATGTTTCTCTGAGATCATCAATCAGAGTGGATTTCTCCTTAGTTTTGATGACGATATCATCGACATATACCTGCACATTTTTGCCTATTTGATCATGCAAGCATTTTTGCATACATCTTTGGTAAGTAGCACCAGCATTTCTCAAACCAAATGTCATGACACGATAGCAATAAGCCCCGGGTAATAAAAGCAGTTTTCATTTGATCAGCAGGGTTCAGCGGTATCTGGTGAAAACCAGAATATGCATCTACAAAGGATAACAGCTCACACCCGGCTGTGGAATCGATCACTTGATCAATCCGAGGCAGCGGGAATGGATCCTTAGGACATGCCTTGTTCAAGTTTGTGAAATCAATACACATGCGCCACACAATGGCCACGTTCGGGTCATCCTTTTTCTTTTCCACCAGGACCGGGTTAGACAACCAGTCCGGGTGCAGCACTTCCATGATGAAACCAGATGCAAGTAATCTGGCCAGTTCATCGCCTATCACCTTTCTCCTCATCCGAGAGACGTCGCATAGGTTGCTTCACGGTTTCATATCCGGTCTGACGAACAATGAGTGCTCAGCCAACTCCCTCGGAACACCTGGCAGGTCCTGATTTGACCATGCAAAGATATCCCGATTCTCACGGAGGAAGTGACTGAGCTCGCCTTCCTATTTCTCGGTCAACCCGGTACCAATGATGACGTTGTGGTCTGGGAACGCCGGGTCGACGTTGATCTTCTTCGTCTCCTTCGGCACCTGGAATGCCGCACTCTGCTCCGGGTTAGTCATACCCGGCATACCGAGTTGCGCGGACTGGGCCAGCGCCACCACTTCATGGATCTTTCTTCTCCGCAGCAATGATTAATGACTCGGCCAGACAAGAGCCAGCCGAGGCGCACTCCAAGGAACGCTTATAGCACCCGAGATGGTGATGATGCCATTAGGACCCGGCAGCTTCATCTTGAGGTAAGCCACATGGGTAGATATCATGAACTTGGCCAGCGCTGGTCTACCGAGCAAAGCATGGTATGGACTTTCGAGGTCCACCACCTCGAATTGGATGCTCTCAGTTCTGCAGTTGTCCTTGGTGCCGAATAACACATCAACCCAAATTTTGCCCATAGGTGCACATGAGACACCAGGCACTATACCGTGAAAGGTTGTATGACTCGGCTGCAACATGTTTGCCGAGATGCCCATCTTCACCATGGTGTCTCGGTACATGATGTTGATGCTGCTCCCATTGTCAATGAGAACTCGGGTGAACCTGACATTGATGGTGGGCCCGATGAATGTCGGATCCACCACTAGAGCGTAACCTCCCGGGCTTGGCATGATCCGGGGATGGTCCTTCATGCTCCAGCTGATCTCCTGATCAGACCAGTGCATATACTTCGGCACAGCCGGCATAACCGCGTTTACCTCCATTGCACGCCGGTTCAGGCTCTGCTTGTCAGTTGGCTCGGTCACAAAGACCACATAGCTCTGATGAGCCTCTCTATACTCACCCTGGCGATATTCACCTGGCGGCTGGGACCAGCATTGCTGTTGTTGCCTCCGACATTCACTTGGTTAACATCTTCTGGCCTTCTCCTGTTATCCACAGGTCTCGGAGCTGCAGGCCTCGGTGGAGGCGCATTCAGGGAACAGTGTTTGCCCCGGTGAGCGGTAGTGTTGGAGGTCTCTGAGGTGCACCCATCTGATTTCCTCCGGATCCTCCCCCTTCCTTCAACGTGCGCTGATACCAGCTGCACTGCCGGGTTGAATGATTAGCCGGCCTGGGGGGTCTGCTGCGTGTGTAGCTGCAGGGTCCATCCAGCATTGCCTCATAGGTTAACCTCGGCCTATCCTAAGGCTTCCTCTGGTCACTCCACTGTCTCTTCCCATCCTGGTTTTGGCCCCATGCAGGACCGCTGTTCTTCTGACGCTGGCTATTGCCGGCATCTGGCTGATCTTGATCAACTGCAGCAACTTGATTCGAACCGTACCGATAATCCGGCCGGTCCTCTCTCCTCTTGTTCCCGAAATCCTGGCGGTCACCTCGCCTGGATGGTCCGGGTCCATTGTTGACCGGGTATCTTCTACTCGGTTCCACCGAGTTCAGCAAGGGCTGCATCGGATCACCCAGTGCATAGCTATCCGCAATCCGGATTGTCTCGGCCAAGGTGGCCGGCATCTCCCTTTGCAACTTCTGCCAGAGCATGGAGCCGTGCCGGCACCCTTGAGCAAACCATGAAATGGCCTGCGCTTCAACAACTCCTTCACAGGAATTGCGAACAGTACTCCACCGGGTCAAGTAGTCCCGGTCAGTTTCATCATCCCTCTGCTTGCACATGGCAAGCTGCTGAGGACGATTCGGCCTCTTGTATGTGCTGGAGAAATTGCTAACGAAGGCTTCTTCAAAGTCCAGCCACAGTCAAATGCCCTCTCGCAAGTTGTTCAGCCAGATCCGGGCTGGCCCTTCCAACATTTGCGGGATATACCTTACCGCCCATCGGCGGTTTCCTCCCGCGATATGCACTGCCGACACATAATCTGTCAGCCAGTCTTCCGGCTTAGTACTGCCGTCATATGTCTTTGCGCCCCGGTTCAATTGAAAGTGCGGCACCGGTGGCTCCCTCATGATCCGAGGTCCAAAGCATGCAGGGCCAGGTGGGCCTTGCTCTTCCAGCATCTCGGACATAAAGATCCTGTCCAACTTGTAGCGTGCATCATTCGCCGACAACTGGCGAGGTCCCAGCCGGGATCCCAGTGCACCTTCATATCTCTGATACCCGGCTCTCTCCATAGCCGAGTAACCATCATCATAACGGTTAGCCACCTGGTCACACCTTGTGGCTGCTGAACATGCTCGATATTTTGCTGCTGCCGGGCAGGATTTTGTGTCGGATACCGAGGTGGATAACCTCGGCCAGGGTTAATTTTTCCGGCATCTGGATTGCCCGGACCGGGATTGCTTTTACCCCGGCCGGCACTGCCTTGCGGCTAACTGTTTTCCGGCATATGCCGGATCATATGTCTGTATCTGCTTATTTTTACCGGAGTTTACACTCCGGTCACGATCTCCACCGACGTGCGGTGATGAAGCTTGCCCCTTAGATCTTTCACTGGCTACCTTAGCCGAGTGAACAATCTGGGACCCACCTGCAGCTGTGTTAGCCTTAAGATAGGCCTCATTTTGCCGCAAGCAACACCTACTAGCTCATTAACCCGGTCTTGTTGCTTACGGAGAGCTTCTCCGGATAAACCAGATAACTCGGCTCTTGCTGCCTCGGCAGCTCTAAGAGTCTTAGCAGGGGAACTATATTTGGGCTTTTCAGCCGACATGTGACTAGGAGTTTTACTAGAACTTGATCTACCATCTCTAGCAATCTCGACATTGAGGCCTCTACCCCTTTTACGCACATCTTCTATGCGACTAGGATGAGTAGCTATCGGAGTAAACCATGAGCTTTGTTATACTCACGGAGGGTTATCTCGAACTCTCTCCTTATCTGGGACATCGCGAGAGCCTCCTGATGCAGGTTCTGACGATGCGACTCCAACTCGGCCTCCGTCAGGGCAGCATCTGTACCGGTAGCTACCGGCACAGCCAGCTTCTCGATCATATCCTGAGAGGAGCCGGCCTGACCGGTACCTGGGATGTACCGGCCTGGTCGAGGAGGTTCTCCTTCCTCTCCACGGCAGTTTCGCCGATCTGGTGGTCTTGGCGGCAGGTTTGCCGGCATCTCCTTTGCCGGTTTCTCCTTTGCCGGCACCACCCGTGGAGCCGGTCATCATGACCTCTGCACAGCTCCCGGGGCGAGCGGTACGCCGGCCGCGAGCCGCACAGACAGCAGGAGGATCTCGGCTACAAGCACCTGCTCGGGGTACCTGCAGACAAACTCGGTGGCGACGTAGACCTCGTACGCCCGAAGGTGATGAGGCACCGTTCCTCGAGAGCGGCCTGCTACCGAAGCAGCCCGCGTTGTCGCTGATGAAGTTCAGCGAGCCGAATCTGTGGACAAGGCCACTGACCACGCGCTCGCCGGAGGCGATGATGGAACCCGTCCGGATGAACACACCAGCCAGCGCCGCTGCTGGCCCCACGGTGGGCGCCAACTGTCGTGGTGGTATCACGGCAGATGCCATAGGATGGCTTGAGTTGGGGCCGATGGACGCTGGTGGAACCGGGGAGGGATAGAGCTAGAGGAGCGCACGGAAGACACAAAGCACACCGCAATTTACCCAGGTTCAGGGCCCTCGTGAGGAGGTAAGACCCCTACTCCTGCCTGTCTGTTTCAGTATATCGGGATATCGAGATACAAAGGTGCTCCTCGAGCTGTATGCTTCTGCTATGGCGATGCACTCAAGGAAGAAGAAGGAAGCTACGGGGGAAAAGGTCTCTCAGCGCATCCTCCCGAGAATATCGTCGTCGTGCCTCTCTTAGTGTATCTCCCTCCACGCAGGAGGGGGAAGGGCTCTTTTTATAGCCTAGCCCGAGCAACGGTCTTGTCTCCGTACCGGCTGTAGCCATGCGCGTCTGCATCTGCAGCTTGGTCATGATTGTGTCCTCTGCACGGACAGGACGTGGCCTGCCCATGCCTTGTACTCTGGTCCACGTACGCCGTGGTCAGCGGTAGGTAGGTGTGACCGGTCACCTCGTACCCGCGCCATACCGCCTGCCATGCTCCCGTGTCAGGCGGGATGTGACCTTTGCATTGACTTCCACCGGCATAGGCGCCTCTTCTCTTTAACCCGGCATGGATATGCGGATTCCCTTCCTTGGTTATCCCCTGCACATAAGAGAAGACACGAAGATACCGACATTCGTATGTCGGTCAGTATATGTCGGTTTGCACCAGCATCATATCCCGGCCCTTCTGGGCCTGGTTATGTCGGTTTTATTGTACCTCGGTCCATCTTGGACATAATTTATACCATAC